>JASCIP010000040.1:1026779-1037900 GCA_034783695.1 Sardinella gibbosa | reverse complement strand
AAGACCACATTCCACTGCACCAGTCCCTGTGTCATGTTTGCTAGGCCTTGATTTACAGCTGTTTTGTTCTGGGGGTGCATATATAGACTGATTGGAATGGCCACAGGTAATGCAACACCTTCCACTTTTGTCGGCACACCCCTGGCAAAGTTGGTTAACGTGCGTGTGTGTGTGTGTGTGTGTGTGTGTGTGAGGCAGTTTATCTTAATCTCACAATGAAAACACTTGACATTAAAATGCAACATTGAAGGAAAGCTTCTTTCTGACAAATTCTATTTATATGAGAAACAGGTGCCACCATTATTGCCCCTTTGCATGCACACCGTAAAACCTCCATTTGCAAATAGCAGAACTGGTTGCAATCTTTTTATAAGCCTACCATGAAGTTAGAGATGTTTCAAATCATCACTTGTGAAGCCAAAGTGTCTTTTGAATCATCTCTGAGATCACTTTAAAGGTTTATTTTTCAGCTCCGTTGTAGAAACCCCAAGATTGACAGAGCAAGCCAATATGTCTATGAGATAATGTGGTTTACGATCCTTCACATTTTAACTGGCTAATTCACAGTATGAGAGTAAAAAAGTGTTTGAAAACGTCGCCCTCTGGTGGTGTTAGCTCATCGGCGACACCCAATCATTTTATGAGGAATTTTAGAGATTGAGATTTTGTTTCATGGTACTTCACATTGAGTGTTTTTTGTGTCTACTTTCAGATAATTTTTCTGGAATTTTCAACTTGCTGCATTGGTGTTCTTTTTCAACATAGGTTACTTTTTTACACAAAGATCATAATTGCGATTATGAATGGACCGAAACTGTGGCCTCGTCTTTCGGCCACATGAACCGCACGCTCCTGCTCCTCTCTCCAGGGATTGCCATGGTCAGGTAGGTTGTTTTATTGTGGTGGGAGGTTTGCGTCAAAAGGTATCTCATCTGTGCTTGTATATCGATGCCAAATTCTATTCTGTAATTTCACGTGATTTACACATGCATTTTGGAAGAAAAAAAGTTGACCTTGTTTGATATGAGTCTGATTATACCATCGAGCTTTTTATAGGCCTAATTCTTGTAACAATTTGCATTTAAGTTGGGCTATTCACGTAGGTCCAGGTTTGCAACTGAGCAGCAAGGTATAAGCCCAGCACTGCTTCCGACATGCAATGGGTCTCTCCTGCTGTGAACTGTCGCATCCTGCAAAGTTCTCCACAGGCTTTTTCATGCACTCCACATCTGCTTAGAGAAGACTGAGCATCGTACATGATACAAATTATAGGCTACTAATACTAAACTATTATTATATTCACCATCAAAATAATTTGTAGAGATCATAGTCTGAATGTTGCAGAAGGGACATGATTCTGAATGGGACTTGATGATCATTCGAAATATATTAGCACTTTTCTTTAGAGGAAATATTATATAATATATATTTGTTGTGAGCGAACTGTCATGACTTTTTGTCACTAAAGTAAATAATGTATGTGTGGCATTATGTCTTTGAGATTGTGTGATGTTTCAGTAGAAAATATGAAACAATTTGAAAAATTAATTCATTTTATTTTCGAAAAGTGGCATTTAATTACACACAACGTGAAAGCCAACACAGTGAGACACTCGTTGTAAATGTAACATGCGTGAAAAAATATATCCTACATTATTTATATTAATTAAATTTAAGTGCTCATTGTTTACACGGTGCAGGGAGGGTAATCATATCACTCAAAGAGACAAGTACTGAGTTTCAATACACCATCAACTGTTTGGTGTCATACATTTCCGAGATTGGCCCTATGCCATTGAGGCATTGTCCATGGTGCATCCGCATTTTTCCACAATCATGTTAGGAAATTCGGCCACCTCGATCTCTGTATGGTCTCCTCTCTTCACCAGGTACATGATGGGCAGGGGCGCGCTCTCCACGGCCGCGCAGGCCCGCTGTCCATAGCCATAATTGCGCTTGGGCTGTTTGCATCCCCCTGCGCATCGGAAGGCTTGGTACCCGACAGGTTCAATGATCCAATATTGCGTCCAGGTCATCTGTCGGAAGTTGATGAAGTGCTCCTCTCTACAGCACATGCCGTTTCCTTTGCCAGATTTGCAGTCGCCACTAGATCTGTGGGTAAACCCAGGGATAAACATTTAGAACACGGAACCAAAATGGTGACAATGGCCGACGTCAAAGCTTGCTGTCTGTAGGTGTGAGGTGCGTAAATGTAAATCTTACCCAAATTCATCCAAATCCAAGGTGAACAGAACAAGTTCTGGTTTCTCAATGGTGGCACCTGAGGCATCCTCGGTCGCAAAGCGCACAGTCTTCGCCATCTCTGCAGCATGACTACCAGGCCTCTCCCCTTCAATCCACACCTCCAGGTGCATTGGGGTTTTACGCTCGGTTTTAGACCAGTACTGAACTGCTTGTGTCACGTCAAAACTTGTCCATCCAGTCTCGTGAATTGGCACCAACCTGTTAATTTCAATGGCAAGAATAGTAATTAGATCACCGTCCAAGAATTCAGATTCACAAAGCTAGTACCCCAAAACTAGCTTATAAAAAATGTGCAATGAAAACAGAAGTGCGTTTACCTTGAGTCTACAAGTGAAGTTCTGTTCTTGCCATTCATCAGCATTTCAACCCAGTAGATGCTCACTCGGGCGTTTTTGATTGGCCTGTGACTCCTCTTCTGCACAATGGGCATTTTGTAGGCAGGGGTTTTGTACAGTTTTAGTTCGGCCATGGTGACCTCACTGTTGTCCGGGATTCTGCTGTCCATGTCAAAGGAAAGGCGCTGTCGTGTTGTATCAGAATACATGATTTCTCCAGAGATGTCTGTATCATAAAGATAAAGAATTGCATTTGTTATTTAGCATTAAATGTATACGGTAATTATCAAAACAGGTCATGACAGAGATATACTGGTTGATGTGCATGATGCGCCAACCTACCTGCGCTTCCATGAACCCCGCGAAGGATGCCAGCCAAGCTGGGAACGGACCGGCGCCTGCGCTTGTTGTGAAGCTTCACCATGGAGAGGTACTTGCTCTTGATGTGACTCGGAACTACAATACTGTCCAAATCCCTCTTCTGAATCCGTGGGATCTCCGTTAGACCGAGCTTTTGTAGCATGGCCTGCTTCATGTCTTCTTCAGTAAATCCCGCAGTGCAGGACAAGAGAGAGGCGAGTAACAACGACATCACCAAAGGGTCCATCTTTCAAGTGTGTGAGGGTTCTTGGTGTCACCGATGTTGTGCTGTTTGCTGGTCCTACCCCGCGCCTTTATACATATCGCGTGCCACCCCCGACGGGCACTTAGCACATTCTCAAAGTGGGTGGCGACCAATGTCAGACGTGAAGACTTCAAAGTCACAATCCATTTGGAAACTAATGGCTCACCGTTAACCTTGTAAGCATTGTGTTATCCCCTAATCGAAACGTCTGATTCTCCCAAAACAACCTTATTATATTTTAGTGTACATTTATTTCAAGAACTGGTGGAGCTGGCTGGTATAAATTACATATCATCATTTTTGTTTCTATTTGAAACGCACCATTTCAAGTTCACTTTGATAATTGAATGATAACTTTTATTAATGTCCAGAGTGAACCGCGTGTAGATTACTCCACATATCATAAAAAACATCATATGATCCAAGAATGCATGAATGCATTTGGTCCCTTTGTGCGTGCGTAAAATGTTGCGTAGACTTATTTGTTATTTTGGACTTATTTGTTAATTTGGACGAGACCCTCCCTGTCTGTCTCATTCACTTGTTGTCCTTCAATGGTTGGGTTTGGATAAAGTTTAAGTGTGTGTATTCTTAAATAAGTAACCTCTTCAGGAGCGAAATTATGAAGCAGTCAGACGGTAATATCAGGAGTGGGTGGGCGCACTGATGTGGATTGGGATGACCGTTCGCGGAGGGGTGATTATCTGTTACTATTGCAGTACCTTGCCTTTTTTGTCGCTGCAGCGGAGAGACTCAAGTCAGTCAGTGTGTTCCAAACGGCCTCCTCGCAGACTTTGTGTATTGGGCCAACCAGCCGCGGCTCTTGGGATGTCAGACGCAGGGGACACAGGAAGACCCAATGACTGATCAACACAAGTCAGACATCTAACTAAATACGCTCACACAGCATGTTAATCACGTTATTAGTGGTATCTATTTGTTGAGGTGGGGAATATGCATGGTTCAACATGTAATGTTTTAACAGTCAACATGTAAGTAATAGAGGCAAAACACCGCGTGTGTGGTCACTAGTATACATGTAAATGCACTTGCGCTTTTACTTGTTATGAGCGGAATCGGAGGATGCACTTGCTGTCTGCTGGAGCCCACTTTACAAACTTCTCGAACGCAGCTGGACGGCGACTACGCTACCACTGTTTAAATATGTTCAGAGTAAAGAATTTTGTCTGCACCAGAAACAAAATAGACCAGGCCTAGCCTACTATAGGCCACGAATATATTTATAGCCTACCGTCACGAAAAGTCAATCTTTATTTTTATTATGCCACTATCAATTGAAATGGATACACATTCAATAAATTCGTATCAGGCATTAGGCATAAAAGAATATGCATCCACAGACGAAAAGAGAAAATTGAATATTTGATCCTATTAATTGCATTTAGTTTCACACTAATCTCAGGTCATTAATCACTGACATTTGTACGGCTGTCCTAATCTCTCGTTTGACACCTCGCTGCTTTGATACGGCTAAAGATGATGCCCCGGGCAATACACAAAGTCGCTCATTAGTAGATCCAGACCTAATGCAAGGCTTGACGGTCTTCACTCTATCCATGTCGACTGAAAGCAGCTCAGGAGGCGAACGCAAACAATGTCAATGGCCTCAAACCTTTTAATCAAAAAGGCCAATTCCCTGCATGGAGGTGTTAATGAACAATTTGCATTTGCATAACAAAATATGTCAACTGAAACGAGCAAGTATCATCCAGCATATATGTCAAAGTTGTAGTATTGTGATATCTTGCTCATTTTATGTTGGGATTATGCCTTTTTATCAGCCATTTTACTTAGTTTCTTTAGTTTGTTAGTTTTTTATACTTTTGTGGATTTATTTAAAAACAAGCCTGCTTATTTGATAGGGCAAGTCAGTTGTTTGTTATGTTTGTTTGGGTTAGTTTGTTTATTATGGATATGGATATATGCATAATAGCACAGAATAAACTTGATATTGATATTTGTACTTTCGGGGCATGTGTTCCGTAAACGTAACTTTATTTTCCAAAAGTATTTTTGTCCTGCACAACCCCAAACCAATAAATTTGTATCCAACCTGTTTCATTAGTTCACACATTATTTTCATAAATTTGATTCTGTAGGCCTGCTCTTTGGTGAACACTAACAGTAATTCAAGCGCAAGTAGGCTAAACAATATTTTTTACATTTTTTCTAATTTGTTGACTAAAGAATTAGAGTCCACAGATATTTGCTCATCCACATTCCTAGTAGTCTACCTGCAAATGACCCACCATTAGACTGCCCTTTCACAGCTTTGATGCCTTTGAGGACCTCATGAACACATTAATGTGTGCTGTCTAGTGGGTTTGGTCTTTTGGCTAGACACTCAATAATACTTTAGAGGAACACACACCAAAGCTGGATCATTCTAAATGCATTTGTCTCTGCCAGTCCTCTTTAAAGAAAAATCTGTGTTTCATGTATATTCTCCTGATTTGTCTATCCATTAGACTAGCTAGGGGCTGGTTTCCAAAATGGCACACTGCTGGTTATTTATGGCTGCCGAGGGTGTGCCATTGCTAGATTTTGTTGTTGTTGTTGTTGTTTTACCTTGAGAAAAATGCACCCACTTTACTAAATGGTGTGCTCATTTTAAACCAGGCCTTCATTGTACTAATCAACTGACTGATCAAGACTAAGTAGTGAAATTAAGTATGCAAAAACAAGTATGCATTAGGCTCACAATAATGCCTACCAGGCTCCATACATAGGCTGCAGAACATAATGTATGCATTAATAACAACAGTCATTTTGGTGGTCCGGTGTGACCCAATAGTTTCTCAAAAATGTTAAAATGTCTTACATGAAATACTTTGCAGGAGATGTCTGGAAACCAGAAAAAAAGTTAATTTGTGTTTTTGTTTTTTTTTTGCAGTGCAGCCACCAGGGGGAGTAAGTCTCAGACTGCACACCATTAATTTGACAGTCTGCTTCTTTGAGAGCGAGGGGAAGTGCGACCACACAATAGCAACTGGACAGCCCTTCATTTGCCCCAGACAGGAGACACACTAACCAGCTCAAATCAGGTTGCACAGTCTGGATTATTTGTAAATTTCAGCCTCAGATGACCTATTCATGCACTGTCTGTTGAATGCCAAATCCACAGATAGGCCTAGAGTACATGATGGTCGATGCAGAAGGTTCTCTGGACACATTCCATATCGTAACATCAAAAGAGATCCTTCACTTCTATTTTGTGCTTAAATGCACCAAATATACATAGATGCGCAGTGAACCTCTGCATACTGCCTAGCAAAGTGCTGATGCGCATTAGTAAGCATAGTAATTACTAAGCATCAGTGCATGCCATACGGTACTGCATGCATTTAGTCAAATTCATATATGCTCAGTGCACAGAGCATTCTAATAAGCAACAAGGACTGTCAATAGCTCTAACAGTTCTCCATGACCTATAAGATGTTGGTCAGGCAGGTCTATGACTATGAGCTGGGCTCAATCAAGGAAGTGATGAGAGGATTTGCAACAAGTGTTCTGTTTCCACAAGCCAACAAAGTGGGTTGAAAGCCAGGTGTTTATGTTTATAGGTAGGCTATTTAGCAGACACTTGTTTTCTCTACAGTGATGCACAGTTACAACAACCAACAGCACATTATATACAAAATAAAAGGCTAATGTAAAAACATATTCTCAAAAGAGCTTGTTTTCTAGTTCAGGAGTCATAATATAAATTGTTTTAATGCCAGTGTAGACTCTAACTTGTGCTTCTTATTCCATAGATGCTGTTTGTCGCACTCGCTGTTGTGGCAAAGGATTTTAATTTCTTTTTTTTTCATAGCATAGCAAATTACATTTAGTTAATTCTGTTGCATTTCCACTGAGCCATCAGCCATTAGCCACTCCTCACAGAATTTAACTGAAAATACAGCCTTATTTATGCTAGGTAGGCCTAACAGGTATGAGATTGTATGAAAGGTCTAAAATAAAATACACCAACTTTTTCATCTGTATTCAAATAAAATTGAATTGAATATTGGATTTCCTTCACACACACACACACACACACACACACACACACAAATTTCATATCGCATAGAAATAGGCCTAGCCAGTATATGTATATATTTTCTTCATTTGTTGAGTAGTTACATTATTCAGCATTGTAAAAATAAACAATCAGAATCATAATAAGGTTTTATTGGCCAAGTATACTTGCATATACAAGGAATTGGACTTTGGTAGGTGTTTGTTCTTTAAACATACAACAAAGTCTTGCAGTAGCCTAGTATACATTCAGTGGGCAAGAAGTAGGCCTAGACACACACTGTGCAAAGACGATAAACAATCGAAAAAAATATATAAGGCATATAAGAAAGGTATATACAATCTATAACATTTTGTGCAAAGAAATGTATAGGATAAATAAAATAGTAGTGCAATTGAGACGTGCAAGTGAGATGTGCAGGAGGCATGGAGTAACACTAAGACTGTAACGGTTGAATTTATGGCAGCACATCCTTACCCGGGTAAGATTTTTTGGGAAAAAAAAAATGTTTTATATCGAATTCACTTTAGAGTTTAAACCAATACATGTATTTTTTTTCATTGTGCTTTCAAGATGTTCAAGTGTTTTTGCCTATTTTTTTGCGTTGTGCAATCAGGTTATGTTGGAGTAGCTTACCCTACCAACCATGCTCTGAGACAGTGAAACACTAGGCCTACAGAGTGTGACCACTAGAGGGCAGCCCAAGTCTTCGGAATTATTAGGGAATCGCTTCACATAAATCTAATTCAAAGACATCACGGGTGCGAGAATAAACTTTACAAAGTGTTACTTTTGTGTATAAATGAAAATAGATTATATAATCACAACTAAATCTCGTTCCTGTTACTGATTTGAAATTAAGTTAATTCGAAATTGTAAAATTCAAGTGGTCATCTCTGAGATTAAAATCAGTCGAGCCTGATTTATTTCGCACTGCAGTCAGCAACCATATCAAACGAATTTAGGTGTAATATAATTCACTGTCAGGCTACTAATGTTGTTTGTACTATTCACATTATCATCTTATAATGTGTTTTTATGGCTTTACTGTGGACCATCTAAGCCATATCATGACTGACTGATAATAGTCCAGTGGTTTAGCTTGATGGTGTGCGGAACATTTATGGATGTAGTCCACTAGATAGACTTGGATAAAGTTGGACTACACAGTCCCAGGAATGATGCTGTATTGAGGGTGCTTCACCTCCAGTATCCCTACATTCCCTGCAATAAACAGCAGCTGCTATGTGTCGGCCGCCATATTGGTCTGGGATTTTGCTGCACCGCAGACTGTGGAGAAGCTGGCTCATTCGGGAGGTCGTCAGGAGGCTGGAGTTGCTAGTTGGAGCTACAGGATTTTGGAAAACGCCGCAAAGCCTGCCTTACATCCCCTGCCATGGACTGGATATAATGTGTTCACGACGAATGGAGCTATTGTTCTGCATAATCGTCTTTGGGTACCAATGAAACTTGGCTGACATGGTAAATTGAGATGAAATCGAAGTTCCCTGCTGGACAACCAGGAGAGCTATTCGCACTGATGGACCTAACCCAGCCAGGCGACGTATTAATTTAGCAACTAAGTTAGTCCGGACTTTAGTTCATTGTCTGACGTTTACACTAGGCCTATTTCTTATTTATACAATAAGTTTGACTTTGACTTCTATGTGATTTATTCATAAACTAATGAAACGTTATTTGATAGCTGTGTTTTAACCACAACCAGGACCGCTAACGTTAGATAGCATTGGAGAGCTAAAGCTAGAAAAGCTATTCTTTAGACTGGCAGTAACGTTAACTGAGCTAGCAGAGATCTTACAACTAGGTCTAGGTTAAATCATGACAGATTATTTTTTGTAGTGACCAGTCTGTTCGTTGCAAACAAGGACAGTTGACGAATAAGAAAGACGAGTCAAGTTTTGTCACAAGATTAAATTCAGGATTAAATGAGGATATTAACTTGCCATTGCACTGTTAACTTGGAACATTAACCTTAGCCTGCAAGTCTGAAGCTAGCCAGCCAACTGCCAGTCCAGTCGTCAAACCAACCAACTGGTCAATGTATTTTAAGTCTGTGATAAGTAACGTTAACGTTGCTAGCGTTAGACAGCTTAGCAGTCTTGGCACATAAGCCGGTGGATAAAAGGACCTAAGAGGCGTAAGCACAATGCTGAAGACCGTGAATCAGTAGATTACGCATTATTGCCTTCATCACTGGAATAATTGCGACCTACCATTAACATTTCAAATATGTAACAGGCTCTCTACAAAATAACCTGCAACATAAACCCACCCAAATCACAATGTGTTAGCTCACTGCTAGCTAACTTATCAAGGGGATGAGTCGTTTGCTGAAACGTTAGCCAACATAACGTTAATCAACGTGGCTTAGCGAATAGCTTATTGCTACCTCAATTGCAGAGTAATTTCACCCTGGATTTTTGGACACAGTTTGCCTGAGGAAACGTCCTTGCTTTGAGAGCAAAAATGTCGGGGGAAGTTCGTTTGAAAAAGCTGGAAAAGCTGGTCTTGGATGGCCCTGTCCAGTCCAGTGGACAGTCCTTCAGCGTGGAAACGCTCTTGGATATCCTTATTTGCCTGTATGACGAATGCTTGAACTCCCCGCTCCGAAGAGAGAAGAATATATCAGAATTTCTTGAATGGGGTAAGCATTCTTACTTTTTTTATCATTGATTGTTTGGAATTACAGCCAAGCATGAAGCATGAAACATTCCACACTTTGTTGCAATCCCACTTGACAGCACAGATCCCATAGCTTGCAGGGTTTAACCCTGCAGATATTTTGAGGCACACACATCCGTGGTATCCACCCAAAACACATGGGCAAGTCTTATACACGCTATTCTCCCTTGGCCTATTGTTCTCAAACGTAGCTACAGGAGGACTCCCAAGAATCTGATAAACATTGCGGATGAGTAACATTCATAACGGCATTAAGTGGTCATGTTTTTTATGACTGGTTTGCCACACACGCAGTGTACGTGATGGTGTCACAGTGTAGGGATGGCACGATAAGAAAAAGCTGTAGATTAACAGAGAGGGTAGGGAGTGGATGGGGAAACCTGATAAATGCTGAACTCCCCAAAAGGTGAAGCGCTGTCCTCTGAAAGAACCTGCACCTGCTTTATGTGCAAGAGGCTCTTGACCCACTGCCTTAACCACATGAAAAAAAACAACAAAAAAAAACACTGTCCTGAGTGCAGAGTCCTCTCCACAGTCTGCACAGATGTGGCTTTGGGTACAAGAGGCTGTCACAGACCCTTATCCCATTGTATTAATGAAAGGGTAGGCTTAATAGCTTGCAGTGCCCTGAGTTCAGTATAGCTCCTGAATGAGCACTGTCAGTCTTGTGTGTTGGGTGGTTTTGTGTGCGTGCGTGCGTGTGTGAGTGTGAAGCTGTTCCTGCCCTGTGCTTGTGGGCACACCTGTGGTGATGTCATCCATCCAGTATTGTCAAGCGCGGCAGAGGTGGCTGTGTGAAGTGATCCATTGGGCCGTATTCAGTGTCATGGGAATAGCTCAGGCTCTGCCATATCTGCACAGCTGCAGTGAGGCCACAATGTGGTCTTGGTTGGTAAACAGTACACTCATTTGTTTGTGAATTGTGCTGTTGGCCTATTAAAGATCATGGTGTTGAAGTAGAAACCCCTTACTTTTAGACTTCTGGAGTGTGGAAGGTAAACTCATGTGAAA
Source organism: Sardinella gibbosa (assembly GCA_034783695.1). Taxonomy (NCBI): domain Eukaryota; kingdom Metazoa; phylum Chordata; class Actinopteri; order Clupeiformes; family Clupeidae; genus Sardinella; species Sardinella gibbosa. Next base: position 1,026,919 of record JASCIP010000040.1, on the reverse strand, counting down.
GGCTATAAGTTATTAGTGTGTGTGAGTGTGTGTGAGTGTGCGTGCGTGTGTGTATGTACGAGAGTGTGTGTGTGTAAGTGAGAGCTACAGTGAGAAAGTAATAGACCACATGGCTCCAGCAGTGGCAGGTGACGTCACTG
>JASCIP010000038.1:79559-90112 GCA_034783695.1 Sardinella gibbosa | reverse complement strand
TCTCTCTCTCTCTCTCTCTCTCTCTCTCTCTCTCTCTCTTTCTCTCTCTCTCTCTCTCTCTCTCTCTCTCTCTCTCATGTCTGTGTTGTTCGAACAGGGAGATGGACCACAGTATGCACCATGGACACCATGGCACTATGCCGCCTGCAGTGACCGATAGTCATGGGCCTCACCAAACCATGGACCACGGGGACCATGGGGACCACGGCGGTGGAAGCCACATGATGATGGTGAGAGATCTTAGGATGCCCCTGTAGCTGGTAGAAATTTATTCACAGGTCAGACATTCATGTGGCAGATGATGCTTTATCCACAGCTTGCAGCAAGAAGCTTATAGTGTAGCTGTGGCATTTACACAACCCTTTTCAGTAATTATAGATTGCATTCAATTACACATTTATTTATTTAGCAGACGATTTTATCGAAAGCAATGTACAAAATGTGGATTAACATTCAAGCTACAGTGCTTAGGAGACCTTCGGGTAAGAAGTTGCGATAAGTCACCACATACTGATTTCAGTTTTCATCTAGTATCATGAGGAAAGTGGCCAAACAGCATTGATCAATTGCACTTACTGGCATCGTTGCTCAAAAGCTTGCCCTTCGTATACTGTGTCTACTATATGTACATGTATGTTGAGTCAAGTGAAATTATTTGTGTTGTCAATATTGACAGGAATTTTACCCTTCATTTTTACAGCAAATGACGTTCTACTTTGGTTGCACAAATGTGGAGCTTCTGTTTGCCGGACTTGTTATCAACACGCCTGGGGGTATGTGTAATCATCTATATTTTGGTTTAAAAGATGTAACAGCATAATGGGCAATTCTGTGTACATGCTAGAATGGCCAATCAACCCTGATCCTGTATCCAGAGAGGGTAAAAGCAGAGTGAGAGGAACCAACGTCCGTTAAATTCCGTGTTCTATTTTTGCAAGGGAAGAGGCAAAATCCCCCTTTATGCAGACCAAAGTCAAGCCCTCATTCGCTAATACAGAAAATCAGGTAAAAGTTTATATTGTGACGTACCGATTTATGCAGACCAGAACTATTCACGTTCGCTCCCGTTGTAATGTACTGTATCATGTTGCTCTATCTTGGTCAATATTCCATAATCTTTGCTGTATCTGTTGATAAAGAATTTTGCTTGTTTTAAATAGAATATGAACTTGGTCATAGAATAGAACTTGATTAGACTGTATTTTGTGATCAGTCAAATCAGACAATTTGTTTTGATGACACCTACAGTAAAGGTTATTATTATTATTATTTTTTTTTTGGCCCACCACCAAGCACCCCCCTTCGGAGGACAACTTTGTTTTGAATTATATAGCTACATATATGACATACAGTATATATAACTTTACACATTAAATCATATTTACATTCACATGTTTCACATTTGTTTCAGGGGGGTTCATACATACAGTACAAAACAGAAAATTAACCTAACCAAAACTTTTCCTGTTTCATTCTCAGAGATGGCAGGCGCATGCATTGGTGTGTTCCTGTTAGCCGTGTTCTATGAGGGCCTGAAGATCGGCAGGGAGTTCCTGCTCAGACGGAACCAAGTGAACGTTCGCTATAACTCTATGCCAGTACCTGGCGCTGACGGAACGGTACTCATGGAGACACACAAAACGGTTGGGTAAGTGGCAGAATAGAACACAGAAACCCATTCAAACGCCATATTTCACATTTCAGCAAATTAGTGAATTTGGTGTATTGCTCAGTGGTCAGTGTACAGTATTTTTTTCATTCTGTATGTGTATTGAAAAACTCTTAAAAACTCTTGCACACAGAATTTTTTTCAGTTATTGTTGTAAAGTTCATGTGTATTGAAAAAGCATTGGCATCTTGGAATCTCACCAGATTCAGTGCATTACAACATGAACTGAACTGACCTATCTTTACACCCTCCACGTGTCCCAAAGGTAGCCTTGGCCTCCCATTTGTCTTTTCTGGGTATTTCAGTTTGTAAGTTTATTGTACCTGCTATCAGTAGTACTGATAAAGACGGTCAATCTGTTGCAGCTGATGTGCAATGGCCATGTTTTAAAATCCAGAATTACCGGTAGTGCATATCCTTCTTCTCAAAATCATCTCCAGAGTCTGTGCTGCTGTACTGTACATGAGTCCCTCCCTCAACCCAATGGTTCTGGTACAGTCCTGAGCTAAGGAAGAATATACTAGGTTGACTCCAAAACATATTTAGATAGCTCAAATAACTTTAAAAGTCATTAACTCAAAGTTCACATTCAGTTTCCTTCTGTAAGTTCTAACAATACTCTTTGAATAGTCTGTGGTGATACTGAAAGGGGAAAGTCTCTCTGGAACCTGCTTTTCCATTCAGTTTCATTTAACTTGAACAATAGCGAAAACTTGTCTGCGTCACTGCAACTCAGCGATGGACACCAAAGAGGCCTGGTTAGCTTAAAGGAATTCTCCGGAGTGAATCAAACCGAAGCCCTGTTGTCTGAGGCTGCCGAGTGCTGTCGATAGGTATCAGAACGACAGCAGTAGGTACAACGTAGACCGAATTCGAGAACTAGCCGCTACCGCTAACTGATTAGGGCATATGAAAACGAAACCATAGCGAAAAAGTTATGCCCTAATCACTTAGCAGGCAACAGGGCTTTCACTCCAGAGAACTGCTTTAAATGGCCAAGTCCCATTTTAACCACTTCCACTTGTTTTTGGCACAAGCACTCGGTTTCTCATGTTCTCGTCTAAGGTTAGGGTGTCCCAATACTTTTAAGAGAAAGAGGAAGTGCTTTTCAGCCTTTAAAACCACCCCTTAATCTGGAGGGAGTTCAGGTGCAGACTTTGAATGAAATGTTAAATGGTTGCCCTGGATACTGTATCTTGTGAATTTTCACAGCGAGAGCCTTTGAAGACAGTTGAAGAAAGATTATAGTCATATTTAGAAAAACTACTTGGTTATATGAACGAAGAGAATTCTGAATATTGACCCTTTACAAATGATATAAGGCAGCCAAACCTTGAAATCTATTGGTAGCTCACCTTGTGCCTTACATACAGTAGTTCAGACATAGGCAATATGCCAATTTGCACCAAGTGTGCTGTCCTATTTCATAAGCACATATTTCTACCCATAAATTTCACTTCATCGACAAGAGGTATGTCACTTTGGAGGGCACTTGATCCCAATGCCAGTGTTAAAAATGCCATTGGCCCTAAAAATCTCTCCAACACAGAGTACGGTAGCTGTGATGCTAAGGAAGCAAATGTAGTTAAAAGGTTTTAAAATGAGACAACCTTGAAGGATGGTGATGGTTCTCCCATGTGACAGACTGTATTTACCAATTACCATTAATTCCAGCTGAATTATTCCATTTGCATTTCATCACATACCTCCTACTGTAGGTGGCCAAAGGCTATTGTGTTACTACTTGTCAACATCCTTCCCCTGTCTTAATCACATGTCTTAATAGGGAGAGAGTGCTATGCCAAGCAAGTGTGCCAGATTGTGCAAAAGTGACAGCTTTATCTTCAGATTTCTTCATGATGTTGCACACCACATACAGTACTAAACCAGTTAGGGTTAGGGTTAACTCATGGGTAGCTGCTAAGATTTTGACCAATTTTTGTGATTTTGTTTTGTGGTTTGTTTATTTCTCCAGGCAGAGGATGTTGAGCCTTGCTCACATGCTTCAAACAGTACTGCACATCATCCAGGTGGTTGTCAGCTACTTCCTCATGCTGGTGTTCATGACCTACAATGGCTACCTCTGTATCGCCGTGGCAGCAGGAGCTGGGGTGGGCTACTTCCTGTTCAGCTGGAAGAAGGCAGTAGTTGTAGACATCACGGAACATTGTCATTAGTACCTCTCCTTTCCCTGCTCACCCCCTTCCCCTCCTCCTCCCCACTCCCTCAACACCCTCACATACATAGATACATCATATACACATGTATATTTGGTCATATAGAAGACACTTTAATTGTCTTCCTGGAAAACCCAGCCTTTCCACACACAAAACACACACACACACACAATGATCCGTTTCTGTTTTCATATTTTAAGTCAGGCCATTTGGTCATTCGTTCTGGTTCCTCACAATTGTTGTAAACAAAGACCCCCTCGAACCCTCGCATTACCCAGGCTACTGTTACCAAAAGCGGTCTGCCTTAACAAGCTGGCCCCTGTGGGTTGGAGAAAAAAACCTTACAATCTTTAATTCCTCATCACTATCAGGAGAGTCACTGAGCTCCTGTGTGTACTGTTTCCAGTCCCCAGGTACAGTATGAGCCAGTTTCTCAGTCACTGCTGCTCCTCACTTCCCATTGGTAGTCTAGCCATCTCAGTCCTATAGCCACACTATTAGCATTATTAGATACTTTAGCTTCATCAACCATCTCTGCTATTGGTGACATTCGCAAGAGGTGCAGCTCTTTAGCCATCCAGATCAGTAGTCAGAATGGCCTGTGAAAATTCACCCTCTGGCGAAACGGCTCACACCAACTCCCATCACCAGTGAATAACACTGTGGCCATATACATTAAAGCTGCGCTAACTACAGTATTTTTCTCTGGAACACTGGAATCCTTCATATTCTGTGTAGGCACAGATTAGCCATATCCACCATGTCCTCCGTACATCAAGGGATTAACTCCTCCACGTGAGGTTGAGGGTGCTGTTTGGGGTTAAATGACCGGGCCTTATATCCAACCTTTTTTGCCTTAAAAATGAGGGAACACAAACGTCCTGCGCCAGGCCAACTGTAGACTGTCGGGATTTGTCCCACAGTGACAGGGAAGTGCCATTCTGTTTTCACGTCAACGAACCTAATAGGGACTTTTGCTCTTTAAAACCTCATGGAACACTTGTGGCAAAATGTGTGCGTCTCCCTCTTCAGCAGCTGTGTTTTTTTTGTATTATTAATTGCTTTTGTCGCAGGGGGCTGCTGTTGTGAGGTTAATGGTTGAATCTATATATAGTATAGAGATCTATATTTTCATGGGATGGGGAAGAGTAGAGCAACGTTTAATTATGTTGAGACAGGGTCCCATGCATTGTGGTATCTAAAGACTGCTCAGGATACCAGGAAGTGGTCTGTCTTTGGTGGGAACACTAAGGGGGAGGCTGCAAGTGTGTAGCTTGGTGGGACCCAGTGAGATGAACCTCAGTGAGGTGTGAAATGGCATCTGTAAGATTTTAAGTGAACATGTCAATTCTATAACATGGAATGTAGATGTTGCCAGTAACATGTGTAATTTAAAATGTTTGTTTTCACTTAATTATGTCAAAATTACTGTGCACCAAGTGTAGACGGATCCTCCTCCCCACCTTGACAATCCACAAACCAGTTTCTCTCCGTAGCATTTTATGAAGAAAATCGGTATCTCATTGCACAGATGTGTTGTATGTTATCTTGCGCAATGTGCCCAACCAGATTCCAGCTATTACCTGGAAATCTACAATTGAGGGCTTATGCTGTGCTGCCTACAATCGGAAGTCGTGGTTGGTCATTCCAAGAAAAGGTAAAAATATATCGTAACATCATCAGGGATCAAAGGGAGAACAGCTCACCCATAGTTCTTTTCAACTAGAATTTCTCTGTGCGTATTCTGTGTTTTTAAATGGATCCTACAGCAAGGTATTCTGGGAGAGCAGGAGGCTGGCACCAATGCTTTCTACAGTCTGAGTAGACACTACCCGACTTCCTTGAGTTACCCCTGAAAAGTGGGTTTATAATTTTTGGCAGAGTTTAAGATTATCTAATATAATCTGCTGTTGTAATATTTTTAAATAACTGTTGTAGTTTGAGTGAATGCAATTTTATAATTTCAGATGTAAATTTAGTGCCGTGGATGTGTGTACAACTTGCCAGAATGACATTGTGTAATGCCGGGTCAGTGGTCAAATCCCTTTCCCCTGAAACCCCTTAAATATTAAAAGAGATTTGATCTGACCATATTTTATAAAGGATATCAATTCAGAAAAAAGACAAATGCCAGAATATCTTGGTCCTGCACTGAAGAAAGTTAAAATGTAGTATTGCTTCTTATGAAAAAAGCATTGAGATTGATCAAGGGCACAGGTGGAGGGATTTGCGAACTAGTCCTGTGCAACACAAGTGTGAACATTTTTCTGGACTGTTTACAGTTCACTGTGACGTATGTATAGTTTGACATTTACTTTGTAATTGTCTAGAGAGCATAAATAAATATGTGATTTAAGAGCACACCATCCCTTTCTGTTGTGGCTTTTCATTACAACTTCAGATATCCATATAGTACTGAGTAGACAGTAAACAGTAAACTAGATTTTAGATTTTAAACATTTGTATAAAACTATTAGAAGGCAATAGCACTTCTATATTATTTCTGATAATTAACAGTAAATATTAACATCTAACAGAACACAATACACCAGAGGTGCAATCTAAAATTAGACTTTACAGCATTTATTTCCATTTAAAAAACTACACACATACATAGATTTGCACAGACCCTAATGCTTAATGTTACTTTGAAACAAATCTCTGTTCTTCTCAAAGTGACTTGCTCTATCCAAATCAGTCAAGCCTTAATGTCTCAGCAACATAAAAACATGTACATTGTATATAAAAAATACATTTGTGGTAGAAATTCTTCCCTCAAGAATACATATATTACATGCTTATTTATGTGCCACTGGACCACTGTGTACCAGTAGAACAGTGAACTTGCGGTCTTATCTTGAGTCCTTGAAACAATTAACACTCAAAAGGAGAGATTTCCAAACAAGGATGGTAACGTATTTGGCTTTGGATGGGGTTTATAGCCTATGCGGTCGTGGATCATCTGCTCTCGGGTCTTCCCCTCTGCGCCTCCGGCGGCACCACCAATCTCACTAGACGTTGCCACTCCAACTACATCTACCTCTTCCCGCTGTTTCTTTCGGCTCTGGTAAAATAAATAAATAGTCAACCCAGGAGAAATTACTATGGAAAAATGAATAAAAATGTTTAAGAATAAGCATGTTTCTGCTCCCATCAAGTCTTTCATGTTTGCTTTGTGAAATTACCTCAAGTTCCTTTTTGACACTCTCAAACTCTTCTGTGTCATCCAATTTCAGCTCCAGACGAGTTGGCTTTCTTCGTAGCATTTTTGACAGATTTTGGGTTACTCCTTCCTAACTACACATGGCAACACAAAACGCAATGTTACAGACAGTGATAGCAGACTACCGTTGTGTACATAATTGTCCTGTTTGTTTGACTGAAGTCACATAAACACAAATTATGTCTGCATTTGGCACGGAGATCTGCACTGAATGCAAGCTTCGTGTTTTACAACAACGTTACGTTACAGCTAACTAATGCTAGTCACCGACAAAATTTCTGAAGACTATCTAAATTCCAGTGGGATGGCATAATAGTAACTCTAAAGATTAATAAAGGTGTAATGGTTTCTAGGGTCAAGCGTTGCAAACTTACCACGAAATGTTCTTGCCATAGGATCTTGCGACTGCTTGATGCTACACACATACTAAGTCGCCATCGTATGATATCATCAAAGGCGTGTGGATTTGTGGGAAATGTATTTTTCCTAATCCGAAATACCGCGAAAGTTGATTAAGACAGGCGAGAGAGGGAAATAATCAGAGACACTTATGAAATAATATAATGTATTAGTAAAACTGAGTATGATAAAAAAAACGGTTACTACATGTCATTCATTCTTTCCACTTTAATAAACGACACACATTTCATGTAGTTCGCTAAGAGTTAAACTCCAACACACTAGATGTCGCTAACATCCTGATACAATGGAGAAGAGGAGCGTAGTAAAGCGCTTGCGCATATTCTGTGCGACTACCGAAACGCGGTTGCTTCGTCGCCTCTTCATTGAAAAGGTAATGTATAAACATTTCCGAATATGCAGTCACCAAAATATTTTATCAAACGCTCATTATTAACTTTATATAGACTATACAACTTGTTTACAGACTATGTTCCCAATTTAGTCCCTTAAAATTAAGTTCTTAGGAAGCAATTGCATGTTCGGAAGTTTGCTGCCTGCCAAGCTATTCAAAATTGTGTTTAAGTTGCAATACTCTGTGCCTAGCTGTTCACGGACGGCAAGGTGTGGGCCCTCTCTCACACAGGTAACGTTAGTCGAGGTTTCACAGGGAAACGAATCTATACTACTACTCGTTACATTTCTATAGCGCTTTTCAAGATACCGTAAACGCTTACAGTGGAAGGGGGGGCTAACCTAACCTTACCTAACCAATCACCACCAATGTGTAGCACCCAACCCAAACGTGTAACCTAACAACATGTTGTTATACCCTGGTTCAGCAGGCTCCAGATCTGTACATATAGTTTTGGTTATAACGCCACAAAGATGTCGGACGACGAGGACGCCCCCATGGTGAAGAAGTCTCGCATCTTCTATGGAAGTCTGGAGGAGAAGGAGCGAGAACGGTTGAGCCGGGAAGGTCCCAGTGCATCAAGGAAAGATGCGGTCAAAGCCGGAATCGAGGCTGGCAACATCAACATCTCTAGTGGTTAGTTGAACAAGGAATTTCTCAAATTGCTCAGGATCTCTAAGTGTACCTTTGATTGTTAAGTATAAAGATTGTTTAATTGTGAATAAGTATGCGTTGAATACAGGCCTACTGTTTATATTTTCAGTGACGTCTTGGAAAGTAGACATGTCTGCAAAAATAATGTGCTTACTGTCCCATAGGTGAGGTGATGGAGATGGAAGAACGTGTGAGCGAGAGACAAGCAGAGGTTCTGGCTGAATTTGAGAGGCGCAAGAGAGCACGACAGATCACGGTATCCACTGATGACGCAGAGGTGAAAGCTTGCTTGCGGGCTCTGGGCGAGCCAATCACACTCTTCGGTGAGGGGCCCGCAGAGAGAAGAGAAAGGTAAATTGGCACTTGATTACCTGTAGAACTACCCATGCCTCACAATCTCACATTAAAACACTACATATTGAGAAGCATTTGTCACATTTTTAACTCTGTACTATGTAAATGGAGTGCTTTTGAATGTCTTATTAGTCATTTCACCAGTCACCATTGTGCCCTCTAGACTTTGATCTTATAATGAGAGTTGACAACATAAGTCGTCTTTCTGATTCAGGTTAAGGAACATCCTGTCTGTGGTGGGGCCTGACGCGCTGAAGAAATCCAAAAAGGAGGATGAAAAAGCCAAACGGAGCCAGGAAGAGGTGAAGTGACCACTGCTTCTTGCTCCTATATATTATGTGTGTGTTCTATGTATTGGGCTTAAACTCACTTGTCCCACATGCACTCTTCTTTTAGTTTCAGCAGACGTGGTACCATGAGGGTCCTACCTCCCTGAAAGATGCTCGAATGTGGATTGCCCACTACTCTTTGCCCAGGTAAATACCGGTAGTAAGCATTTCCCGTCATCAAATATTTATCCAATGTGGGTGTGTTAGGTTTTTTTTCCCTCCAGTGAGTTCATCAAGGTCAAAACGTGTGGCCTTGAGTTATTTGACAAAAAAAATTGTCAAACAGTATCCTTTTTGTAACAGAGGCAAAGTAGGATTCTTATTTATTATCTAAATGGTGATAAAACATTCCTCTGACCTGTGTGTGTGTGTGTTTGTGTGTGTGCGCGTGCGTGTGTGCGCGCTTGTTCAGGGCAATGAAGCGGCTGGAGGCGGCCAAAGCCCTGAAAGAAATCCCTGAGTCCACACGCACTGTCAAGCAGCAGGAGCTCCACAAAAATCTTAGGGTATGTAGCCACAGCTCTGAAGGATCACGAAAAAGCTATTTCGGCAAATATGTAGAATGCATGCGCAGATGAACAGTCTAACAACATCTCTTATCATCTGTGTTTCTTTGCAAAACACCTTGTAGAGTGACATAATTTTTTCTTTCTATCCCCTCACTCTCTAGAATTTAAATAACTTCTGCAGTCAAATTGGGGATGACAGACCGATCTCGTACTGCCAGTTCAGTCCCAACTCAAAGCTACTTGTAACTGCTTCTTGGTATGTATTTATTAAATGTAATTTGCATCAAAATGGGTATGGATATACTGCATGTTGTCTTATCGTGCACACAATTCATTCAGACATCAGAGAACTTACCATGACGCTTGCACCTACTGCTGTTAATGGCTCTGTTGCTGATTTAACGTGTTAAATGGCAAACGAGCTCGCAGAAGTCTGCTGATATCCGCAGAGCAGTGTATACTTGTTAAAATATGCTAAAAACTCTAGATGCTAAAGATGTTAGCAGGTGTCAAAGCATTGGCTTGGTGTGTGTGCTATTACGATTATACCCTAATGCTAGAACCCTAGGGTTGCTAGATTGATTACAGTGTTAATGTAAACATGTTTTCTTTTTCTTTTCTTATTAATATATTTCTCTTATGTGTCTTCAGGAGTGGCTTATGTAAACTGTGGAACATACCAGACTGCAGCTTGGTTCGCACACTAAGGGGTATGATCATGAGCTCCTTTTGTTTTTGTTATTTAAAGAGTTCTCCGGAGTGAATCAAACCGAAGCCCTGTTGTCTGAGGCTGCCGAGTGCTGTCGATAGGTATCAGAATGACA
>JASCIP010000038.1:21302-36838 GCA_034783695.1 Sardinella gibbosa | reverse complement strand
ACAGAAATCCATGAAAATAGTGAAATAAAGTTATATGATCATTATTCTATAAGAAAGTTATAAAAATAAGCATAGTATCTTTTTGATAGACACTACTTAATTGACAGACACTACATAACCCAGACACTACCTAATTTCTCATTATTAATCATATCATCATATAAAATCATTATTGGGTGAATATTAACCATCTCATCTCTCACGTAGGTACGTGACTTCTAATAGGCACACCATCCAAGTGGACTATGTTCCCTACATGGACGAGTTGGCTGCTCAAGTGGGTGTGCAGCCCAGATTCCTGTCTTTGCTCCTGCGGGACCCTGGCTTGTGGGTCAGAGTCGTGTTTGGACCATGCACACCTTATCAGTTCCGTCTCTTTGGACCGGGTCAGTGGGAAGGGGCCCGCCAGGCAATCTACACCCAGACTGAGCGGATGGAACAGCCCCTTAAGACACGGCCTGTGCCTGCAAAGGAGACTAAGAGTACCTTTAGCGCTCGACTGCTCTTTCTCTCAGCTGCCACTCTGGTGGTGGCTTGGATCTATAAGATGGACAATTCCCAAGAGTACCTCCAGTATCCCATGATGCTGCTGGATAGGCTGAAGTCATGTTTGCCTGCTTAGATGTATGGCTATGCAGTAGGCTATGACCAAATTCACAATATTGCACATTTTATGTAAAAAAAAAAAGGGAAGTACATTACTTTCTCTTTTTCAACTTTTGTCATTTGTAATCATCCATTAATCCCTTCACATGTTGCTACAGTATTCAGTTTCTCTGTTTCCATCTCCTCTGCTCTTGCTTTTAATCACATCTTCCTCTTGGTCGTCACTGACTGTTTGGCTGGCTTTGAGGATGCCAGCAGGTGTATAGCTCACCTACACATATTGCTAAAGGAACAGTATGTAAGTTTGTGGCCAAAACTGGTACTACAATTGCAATCAAAATACTACAGACCATAATATCCTCTCCTCTTCCTCCCCCCAGACAAGATTTTGCCAACTAGGTTCCCAAAATCAGATAGGTGGTGGGTGGCGCAACAGGCAAAAACGCAATATACACATAGTAAACACATAATGACAACGTTGAGGGCAGTAAATTCACTTTTGTAATGGAAATATTCAGGCTGTATTACTCTTGTCAGTGATGAATTGACATTTATTTCTTACATATGGTTATTTTAATAAACTAATGAATTTAACCAAATCTTACCTTCAAGGTTGTTCTTGTCAGTGGTGAGAATGCTAAACACCTGTCTTGAACTCTGGGTTTGGGTCCACAGGTTTTTTTTGTAGCAATCTAGCTGTGAGTGCACTGGCTTGTAGTGAAAAACTTTATCACTAATGAAAAAAATAACAATATAGGCAAATGTTGACACTATTTTTATTCATAAAATATATATTCAAATCAAAGTCACAACCATTTAACTTTACTTGTTTTTAGTGTTGGTCTTTCAGTTGATAACCAAAATAAAAACTTTCACTGTGTACATAATTTCTAATACTGTGAGGAAGACTAAAGAAGAATAAAGGATTGACAACAAAGGGATCAATGTCACTGTACTTTTTTTCCCTCCCTATCAAAACAACGGGGATCCCCAAGTCACCTTTTACAACCAGTGTAGGGCTTTACAATACCTTCTGTTACAGCATATAGGATTGGGGTGTTGGTGTGGCATGGGAGAAAAAAAGACAGACATTCACATCACACGCTGTGTACACAGGAAAAAATAAAATCACATTTTTGCTATCAATCAGCCTTCCCCACATGGGGCAGACAGTGAGACTATACACTCTCGAAAGGAATCGGCTCTTTGGGGAGGGTCAAGTGCAGGCATTGGCCACGGGTTACATAGTGACTATGGTTATAGGTCCACACTACAAGAAAGAAAATAAAAATGGCAGTCCTTAGAGTGCTCAGTTTAAAGACAAATAAAAAAAGACAAAGCCATAATATCAAAACAAAATATAAGAAGCCTTCACATTTTAAATGTATGATAACATTGGGATTTTGAGAGCTGTGATTGCATGTATGCCGTCTTAAAACATCCTTATACTGTACAATATTTGTGCCAATTGATTCCATTTCAAAAACTGGGGTTATAAAAATAAATTTTTAAAATCTTTTGGACAAATCTTTCAACTGGCAGAGATTTGAACAAGCAATTTACACAAATAATTTGAGAAAGAAAACTTCCATTAATCTGTATACAGAATCAGCCAGGACCAAATTTTCAGCCCTGCAAAAGAACAGAGTCCTCTGCTGCCACATTGGTCTCTATTACCGAATTAAATCTTTCTTCTCAAAATAGTTTATCACTTGAGCAACACAAGAGCTTGGAGTAAACCCCCCCAGGACAAAACATTTTTTTTGCTGAATTGAATTGATGCAAAGTAATTTTTGCCATAAGCCTGCCTAATAATGTGATATACAAGAACTACAGTATCTGCTACGGTCCCTTTTCGGCAACAAGCAACACAAAATCGAGCGGTTTCGAATGGCAAAGAAAGCGGTGGATGCATAAACTAGGCTACTATATTTAAGGACCATATTTATTGCACACATAGAAAATGAGTTATGAAAGCCAAAAGGAAAGGTTCTCACATCTTTCGGTCTACAATGGCCTGGACTAGTACCCATCTACATATATATATATATATTAAAAAAAAACAATGTGATGCGAATTGCCATAATTATTATCTATCCATATGTGTGTTTGTGTGCATATTTGTGTATTATCATGACTAAGGGACATAGCAGCTTTGATGGAATATCAGGAAATGAGAGGACATGCAACGAAGATGAGGAAATAAGTAAAATAAGAAAGAAAATCCCAAGTTTCATCTCACATACCACTGAAAACAGTGGACAGAGGCAAAGTGAATGGAGAACAAATGCTAATAAACAGCCCACAGCACCCTGCTTTCTCGTTTTGAAAAGATACTGAAGAGGTATTTCATTTTCGGCAAAAGCAGGACCTCAACCCAGTCCCTCCCCCTCAGTTCATGGACGTACAGAATAGCAAACCAGAACAAAAACAAAGCACAAAACAAAGAAATCCACACAAACAAACAAACAAACATACATTGCATATTTCACAAGACTAAAGCAGATTGTAAAAGGGCAAAAAACGCACCACCACAGAGCTGCATACAGAGGCAAAATACTAGAAACCCCGTTAAATGAAAGTCTGAACTTTACATGTTTATCCTATTCTAAAAGATGCTGCGCTTTGAGTTTGATTATGTAAACTGGGGCGCAGGTGCTTCCACAAACTGACATTTCTTCAGCATTTCTCTGTGGAAATCACTATTCATCTACAAATTTGTAAAGGCAAAAAATACTGACAGACCTGTCAGTTTAGATGATGAGTACTGCAACCACCACAATGCAGAGTACAGCGTATATAGCCTTATAGTTTGATTAGCGAAATGAGAAGCCATCTTGGTAGCTCTTGGTGCAACTATGTCTACTCAAAGTCAGGTGCTGGACACTGAAAAGAAAACACTAGAAAAAGCCATTCCTTACATGGGAAAATATGGTTAGAGAGCCCTTGACTGAGCGCTACTAATCATTCAGAGCTATAAAAGAAGTACATTTAAGTCCTTTGTGGATGCCACACACTAGATCTGACTCCACACACACACACACACACGTACACACACACACACACACACACACACAGAAAGGCAACAACCTATAGCAGCCAGGATTTAGAAAAAGAAAAGAATAGAGGAAAGAAATTGCAGTGGTCTCCTAGGATACAGTCAGTGGCACCAAGCAGACACAGCCAGACAAAACAAAGGTTTCCATGAAACAAAAACAATCCTGATTTTTTTTTTTTGTTCTATAACGGGAATACTTCAGATAAGACAATTCATGTCCTATCATAATCTACTGTATGAGAGCGGAGATGATGGAGACAGAGAGGTACAAAAAGGCTAAGGTGAAAGTGCTAAGGTTTTTCTCATACTGTAGATGTGCTTGGGTTGTCTACACACACGCACTGTATATAGGTTCTATGGGGTTCTACTAGAGAATGTGCACATTGGGTCTCTGCGTTGGGGCTAAGGGTGGGGGTTCTGGAGGTGTTCCCCCTTCATTCACAGTCATCACGCAAAGTTTAGGTCAGCTTGGCTTCACAAAAGTGTGCGTCCTCTCTAGAGGCAGATCTTTCTATACCACCAACATACAATTGGTCAAACCAAATGGACAACAGTGGCACAACTAACAATTGTCCAGACTAACTGTCCAACTGTTGGTTGATGGGAGGCTACTGTTACTGTTGGGCTCAGTCCACACTATGGGAGAGAAGCACACATTGCCATTCTGGGGTGAAGTGAGTGAGACAATGAACAGCCATGTTGGCCTGACCTCTCAACAAACCTGGCTTTAACTAACAGCATTGACACTGTTAGATTGGTCATCATGTTGATACCTTTGGTACTGTCCAAGCAGTATAAAAACACCTCGGTGAGAAGATTACAAAATGGCGACTTCAAATTATGATTTCAACTTCCATCCAGTTCTGCTTTAAGTGTCTAGACCTCCAGGCCTTCGCGAGAGAAATAGTCCTCCAACTCGCTCAGCCTCTCGATCAACATGACGTCGAGGTCAGTGTCGTCGCCTCGCCCTCTTCGGGCCCTCGCCTTCATGCGGATAGGTGCCACGTTGGGTCTAGCCTTACGCTTTCGTGGTAATGTAAAATCGGGAAAGTCCAGTACGCGCTTGCGCTTCTGATGGCCAATGCACACCAGGGACCCATTCTTTTCCTTGGGCTCCTCAAAGATCGTCTCAAGACTCCTAGAGAGAGACGGCAAATTACAGAGACATTCCAAGACTCTACACTTCTTTACTTTAAAATCCATGCAGGAGTTTTATAATGACTTTATCAAAGATAACCTCTAGTTGATGTAAGGTAAAATGCATAACTGTTCAGAATGTAAGTCCTGGTTTAGCATCTCAAAAACAGGATCAGGAAATACATTCATATTAAACATAAGAAAACAACAACAAATTAAACATGCTTTCAATTTCAAATTTTACTCAGAGTAGTGATCACAGACTGACCTGTTGGGAGTTGGTGATTTATAGTTCTTGTTTGTGTAAATCTCTTCTAGACTGAACTCCTTCTTCTTCAATCTGATGGACATAAATAAGACAACTTGAGCCCATTTTAAGTTAAACTAGGAATGACATTTGGTATCACTGCAGTGGAACTGCATTTGCGGTGACAGTGTACACATTAACAAGCCATATCATAGCTTTTTGGAGAATTTAATGTCAACATACCTTTACGTCTTAAAAAAAAAAAAAATACACTTTGGAGCAACAAACAACAAAAACGATACAACCTTCAGAATCAGGCGTCAGACTGCAGAGTCTTCTTCACGTCTGACAGGTATGATGTAACAGCTTACCTCTTTGGTTTGGGAAGCCCCATAGGGGTGAGGTTGTTGTCTGGTTTCGGAACAGTCTTGCGGATGCGTATCTGGGAGACCCTCTTTGACCTCTGGCCTGGCTGGGCCCCAGCGTTACCGTCATACAACCCCACCTTCAAGCGAAAAAAACACATCAGATTATATCAAATTACATATCCTATCCAACGGCAAAACATTTTAAAATGTCACTCTTTTAAATATACATAAATGACACTTGAGGAATTTTACTTTTCACTTTCTTTATACTTTTACAATTGTTTTCTTTCTAATGACATAATATGACATGCACATGATATAAGGTAATATGCATAATAGGTGGAATTCAGCATTGCTGAAAGTTGATAAACATAATTCCTTTCTTTGCAAGGTTCAGCTTAACTACCATAATATGCCAGTAACCCACCTCTCTGGATGATGCGCGGTTATGCAGGCCTGGGTACTTGGCGTTGGCACTGACTTTGGCAAAGTTGGGCACAGGCTCGGTGGGCGAGCTGTCCAGACGATGAGCCTTGGAGCTCGGAGAGTGGCGTGGCGGGATATCCAGAGTCCGCTCCGGAGTGAGCCTGACTTTGTTACGCCGCGGGGATGGAGAAGAACCTGACCTTCTGTCCAGACAAAAAAGTTCAGTGAAGATGTGACCACCACCACTACACACCCACTTAGAATGTGTCCATGCAAACAGAACTGTGTGGTGAACTAATGTGAAATACACCGATTAGTAGCACAGTTACCAACATTACTAGTACAGTCAGAAATACACTTGTTTGCCAGCATTAGGTTTTTTAGAGACAATTTGTCTCATCACATCCAACATCCAATCTGACATTCAACATTGTAGCCTGCCAGAGACGCTGACAGCATGCTAAAGTGCATTTGTTCAAACAGTTATTGATTTTACTGAAATTGACAGCAGGCTAAAGTGCATTTCTTCAAGTAGTCCTCCGCCTTGCGAGCAGAGTTGTCAGGATTAGTTTGGGAATGTGAAAACTTGTGAGCTGATGGAAATCCCTGGTTGATTGGATCTTAACTCACCTGTCACTATACAGTATAGGACTTTCAATCAATCTATTACCTTTGTTTTGACTCGAATTTCATGTGCATGTTTCGGATCACATCACTGTGTGAACGGATTTGCTTGTTGTGCAGACTTATTATTAGTTTCAATTAAATTTGTGATTCTCTGTCTTAGCCGTATAATTTTCAAATGTAGCAAAAAAATATAAAATACTGAATAAATTTATGCATCAAATACACTATCAAGCAGAAATGCTATTTAGCGCGAATGCTATGAGACATGTGTAAACAGAGCACCTTATTCATACTTGACGCATGCCAAACACATGCCAACACAAGCCAAATGAGTCTTTGGTTTCTACTCTAGCACTAAGGCAGGGAGAGGGACCCAGAGATTTGCATCAGATTACTGTGCGGCTGGGAGGATTGCCCACCGTGGTGTGGCTCTCGTCCTGCGGGGAGACGAAGCCTCTTGACAGGATCGATGTGCATAGCTAGCAATGCAAAAAGAGGATCAGCAGGACAGACAAGAACTTCCTCTGACACAACAGTAATGAATGAGTAGTAGTCAGCATACCCATTATCATAAAACTGCTGTTAAACCTCAGCCTTGGCGTACATTTTAATCCTTACACAGCAAGCACAATCAAATCCCAAGATAACTTGATCTATATATTCAAAAGCTTGATTGAAGATAAGCCCTGATAGATAGCTATTTGGGAAACATTGCTTTGAAATTGGCTTTTACAGGAGCCAGTAGGGGTGAACGATCTTACCTGTGGTCATTGCCAAGACCAGGCGGGGCAGAGAAGTCTGCGAGAGGTCTAAGGGGTGGGTAGCTGTCCCGAAAGAGGGCGATGCGACTGACTACGGTGGTGACGGCGGCCGGCGAGAGCTGCATGAAGGCAGAGAGGCGTCTGTGTCTGAGCCAGAGGCGGAAGCGGCCAGGCGAGGAGATGGCCAGCACTGTCTGGATGCCCGCCTTGGCGAAGCCCCCCTGGCTCAACAGGGACGCAGGTGTCTGGGCGGCCTTCCGGAAGAGCTGCGACAGGCTCGGCTGCTGGCACCCGGCATTGGCGCCCCCAAGGAACTGGTTCGTGGAGGTGACGGTGGTCCGACCCAGCGTGGCAACCGCACTGGGTTTCAGGCCTCGGCCCGTGACGTTGGTCGCTAGCGGTGGTGATAGTGAGTCGCTGAGGCTCACGAGGGGCTGCAGCTGACTGAGCGAGTCCGCAACGTGGTCGGGGAGCCCAGCCCGCTTGAGCATGGAGCGCCGCCGTGATGGCGGCTCCTTCTCCCAGTGGTTCCTCAGCTTGGAGCTCAGGGACCGCTGCACGCTGCCCAGCTTGCCGAATCCACCCTGATCCATTGAGAGTAGACCCTCATCACTGGGAAAGTTACCAGACACCAACTGGCTGGCTGTGTCTGATAACTGATGCAAGACCGTCTGGCTATCCCCAGCCTTGGACTTGATGCCAAGGAGCAGGGGTTTTGATGAGCCGTTTTTGGGCGTTGACAGTTTAGCGTGAGCGTGGACGACACTAGTTGAGTGAAATGGCAACAAGGTCTGTTTCGTACCTCTGCTCCCAAGTTTTGTCTCCACACACAAAGAGACCGAGTGAGCATTTAAAGTGCTTTGGGGGTACGGTGCCATCCCTGCAACCCCTCTAGTTGGGGACTTCAATTCAATAAAAGAGACTGTAGGAGATTTGGGGTTGCTGTCAGCGTCGTTATTTGGGTCTGTGGCAGCTTCATCGACCAGCTGCTTGCACTGTCCACCGCCTGAATTTTGCATTCTACCTGAGGAGCCCTCGAGATGAGGGTAACCATCCCGCTTTCCACTGGGCTGCCCCTCAGGCTTCTGGGGTCCCTTCTGCTGTGCCGAGGAGTTGTGTGAAGTAGTAGATGAAAAAAAGCAGGAAGAGGAAGAAGAAGAAGAAGAAGATGATGATGATGATGATGATGATGATGATGATGAAGTGGCAGTGGTGGCAAACAAACTAGCATATGAAGCCTTCTCAGTCTTTCGCTGACGCTTTTTACGCTCTGGTTTCTCAACCTCCGATGAGTCACAGTAAGAGGACTTAGGGCTGAGCACTGAGGCAGGCTTGGCTGCTGCAGACCCTGGGGATGGTTGTGCTTTCGCTGGCCCAGACAGCGACGTGTGCTTAGGCCTACTCTCACCAATAACTGTGATAGAATGCACTGACGTAGGAGGTCCACCAATCGGGCTCAGTTTGATTGGCTGAGAGACGGCACAGAGAAGACCCTCTCTCCTGTCCACCCTCTGCGCATCTCCCGGCTTCTCCGCAGGAATTTGGACACTGATGGAAGGCACCGGAGTTGCCATGGTGACACTGCGTAAACTTGGAGAATCTGCAATGGGCTGCACGCAGCTCCTCTCGGGTGCTTTGCTCTCCGTGCCAATGGAAGTCTGCCCCATTGGCAGTGGGGTGTACTGAGGTCCCCAGTTGGTGCCGCTGTCGGTGCTGGCCAGAACCGTGTCCACCAACAAGCTCAGGGCATTCTGTCCATTCTCCACTTCCAGTTCTGTGTCGGCGTCTTCAAAGTCGGACACTGGGGAATAGTTGCCCTGCATGCATCGCTCAGGCTGGCCTCCTAGGGACGTGGAGCCTCCTAGAGAGGATACTCCGAGAGACGGAACCGCCATCGTCCCACTGTCTAGGCCACTGAAGCGGCCTTTGTCTAAGCTTTGCACACTCGAAGGTGGTCTTTGTTGGACAGGGCTGAGGCAGGTGGGTGACAAGATGGCCGTCTTCCATGAGCACACTGGCTCTGGGGTCTTTTCAGGTAAAGTCACCTGAGAAACAGGCTGTGGCCTTAGATGAAAGTTCCTGTTGATTGTTGAATCCTCCTCCTTCACCATGGGTTGATATCTCCCTGAAATTTACAACGCGTATCAAAAATGTGACCTCCACTATTTTTATTACAGTACAATCTCAGTATCATTGGAAATCATTAACCTATCTGCAACTTCCTTTTCTTTACTATCAGGGTTTTGATTTTCTTTCAGTGAGAAGCCACATTTGTTGTTTGTCTCAAAACTGAAATAAAGTTTACTTTGTTACAAACCAGGGGTCCGTTTCCCAAAAGCATAGTTGCTAACTATGTAAGTTACTATGTTGGTTGCAATGCAATTTTTTCTTTGCCAACCAACATGGTTGCTAACTGGTTAGCAACTATGCTTTTGGGAAATGGATGCCAGTACAACACAGCCATGTATTCCAAGCAGCCTCTCAATCAACTCAACTATATATGACAAAAAACATATGAGCTCCAGCTACAAGGTAGTTCTTATGTCTGTCTGAACTATCCCCCAAACAGAAAGCTAACTCACCATGTCTGGGTGATAGGGGCAAGGCCATCGGAGGTGGGCTAAGAGGCGAAGAGGATCCCGGGCCTCTTCCGAACTGGGCAAGCCTGCTGTGCAGCAGTGCCAGGCTGCTGCCGTGTGCGGCGCTCTGCTCACACAGCTGGTCCATCCTGTGCTCCAGGACCTCCAGGCGCTGGCTCAAAGAACCCAGCGCGCCTGACAGGAGGCTCTTCATCTCGGCCTGGTGGGCGGTCAGGAACCGTTCCAGGGCACCGAGCTGCTCACCTGCAGAGCCTGTCTGGGGAGCTGGGGGACAAGTGGGAGGGGGGCTCCATACAGGTGGACTCTGTGGTATTCCCTCTGAATGACAGGAAATGAAAACAGAAGATGATGAACTGACTGGCAGATAGAATGAATGAATGAATGAATGAATTAATTAATGCTGCTATTTTATTACACTTTGCAATTCACTATTTTATACAGAGGCTGAAAAGGTCTCCTAATGACTTCTTTATTTTCAGGACTGTTTACAACTGCAACATATTATCTGTGAAATGCTATGCATAACTTGATATTGATAGTCCTTACATTACCTTGTTCAGATAAACTACTGTGCAGCCTGGTTTTACTGGTCTGTCTATATGTGACAAACACCTGCAAGAGACATGAAAACACCATGACGATAAGTCCGCAATCGTGCACAGATCATATATTTGAAAGTTATTTCCTTCACACGCAGTCCATACCCGAGAATCTGGTTCTCGTTCCGTTAATCTCCCCGTAGGTCTGCTGTCGTCCGTACTAATGCTCACACAGGAGCCCTTTCCACCGTGGGTCCCCTCCGGAGCAATACAGTGCTTCTTTAGAGGGAACATGGCTTGGTGGCCCGGCGCTCCCTCTACTACCTGCGGGCAAGGCTTAGCCTCCAGATTCCAGTGCAACTCGGCTGCTTTGGATTTCCCCTCCGTGCTGGCTTCCCTGCGGGCCACAGGCAGCCGGTCCTGATAGAGGGGAGGGCCCGAGGGACGCGGGCCAGAGGTGGAGACAGGCCCCTGTTGAGGGGCCCTGGGGTCACTGGACAGCATCATATCCACTGAATGCTGACAGAATAAGAGAGAATTCATTAAAAAAATTAAAATAGGAAAATAAGTCAATCCGTGCCAGGAATTGAGAAAAGAGGTCTGACCGGCTCTCTTACCTTGTAACAATATTTCATAATACTACCACTGACCTCTGTTGATATTCGTGTAATAGTAGGTAATTTATTTAGATTAAAGAGTGCCATAAATGCCATTTGAAGCAGCTGAGGTGTGATGACAATTTAAGTAAATCTATCCACACTATCATATCTAAGGCGATTTCATGTCATTGACTATTCTACCACTATTTCTACGACACCATCACAGTTATGAAACATCGGATTAAATCATTATAATGCAGCCTTCCACGTGCGTAGGCTAGTCAACTATTTTGGACTACTGAGCGGCAGGCACTGCGCTTTTACGCAAAGCGTAAACTCAATATACCGCAGTCTGTTTAGGGACACATGAACGCTGACTTATCAGCCGAGCACGAACAGGTTATTTTGCGTGTCTAAATGTTATGTCGTGTGTGTTGTACACAATCAGGGCGTAGAAGGCCACTAACGTTACAAACAGCCTGTCGGGAACTTAGCGTTCTTTCGCCGGTAATTGAAATGAACATATAACTGCTTACCTGAACACGCAGTCCCGTCCAACGCTGTTACCCTAACAGCAAGCTGGATACGGGAATTGCGGTATTTGTTCAGAGCACAATCTCTCGCAACTCCATCCCGATGTCCATCTAAAGAGAGAAATTCTATCTAACGTTAAAAGCTTACAGCAGTTGCTTCCGGCGCAGCCACACCATCCATGACCCAGATTGAAAGGAGTTGGAACATGAAAAGAGTAAAACAAGCCCGAATGATAAACTTACTCAATGGATGTCACATTATGTAATAATATTTTTAAGGGCTAGTTAGAAAATTGAACATCCAAGCTGTTTCTTTTCCCCTGCAAACAAACAAACTCGCTAGCTTAGTGACGAGTATTGTGTGTGCACGGCATCTGCTTCCGTTCTGTATTGCAGGGGAGTGACTGATCTTGCCATTGGCTGCACTGAAGGTATACTACTGCTCCATTGGTGAATAGCCTAGTTACGTGCTGCATTGTGGGATATCTAACGATACATAGAAGCGTGATTGCCATCTACAATGTAGCGTAGTAAAATAGGGCTTATGTGTGCAATTCTTATTAGATCGTTGCCAATATGACTTTTACGCATAGGCCTACTCATCCACAAAGTGTATTCAAAAAGTCCTCAGTGACCTTTGTAAAACCTGTTTTATGAGCTGTCATTATAAGCTGAATGTGTATGACTTTGCTGAGATGAAAACATGTTAGAAGAATAGGCTACATTTATGAAAACCCATGGTGAACAAAACTAAGATGGGGGATTAGGTTCACCCCCTATTTTGTCTTCTTTTAATGCTACTGCCTTACATAGAGAAAAAAAATCATTTGTTGCTTGCCAACCGCCAATAGAAAGAAGAAGAAAGTAAAAGAAGCAAGCTACTGCCCTCCCTTGGCAAAAGCTGTCGAGCGCTCTTCTGACAATTAGATTTTATCTCACCTGTCCTTCACAACATGTGCGGACAAGTAGGAGGAGGAAGAGGTGGAAGAATAGCTTAGGCCACTGCTAAGTGCTGTGAAAGACGGCGCTTAAAGATTTTTCTCTGATGAAATCTGTTAGCTAGGCCTCTTTACTTAGTGTCTGAAATACTTTTATTAATTTTTGAAATAGTTGTTAGTCTTTGGATCCGCGGACAAAACCAACAGGTCATGGTAAGAACTTCAACAGTGTGACAGTTAAGCGCTGCTTTGTTCTTTCGTTTTCGTCCGTGGTTGTTCATCTTTTACTCCTTTATTAACATATTTGAATTCCATTGCATGAAATTTGTCAAAGAATAAAGTGGCGAGCCATTATGCAATGCGACGTTTCTATTAGCAATACTTGGAGTAGCCTACTTGATTTTTTGCCTAACCTTGCTCTTTGCCGCCGTTGGACTTTCTTGTTTCTCTGCTGTCCTGTCAGCCCCCCTGTTGGGCTATGTGCAGATGTTTGACTGAAGGCGTATAGATGACTAGGTTAAAGACAAGGTTGTGGGGATTTAAAAAATATCGTATTCAAAGCTTTTATTTCATCTGACAAAGCTGGTTTCGATTCACAGTTGGAGTGGAAACTACATTACGCAGAAATTCACGCTGCGGTGGCGCCAACGATTTTTTTTATATCGATCATATTTTGATTCAAGGCACACGTTTTACCAGTGTAACATATAATGCTTGATGCGTTTTAGAAATTCCGCAGAATTGCAGTACAATGTGAAATGGTTCGTGGTCGAAATGGTTTCTGAACTTTTGTGACTATAGTCGGCCTACTCTAATACTTAAGTGTGCTCCGTAGACTGATAAATTGCAAGAAGTCCAAGAGGGTGTGGAGATGGTGAAAGTGTTGATGGTGGAGAATGTGAATAAAGTTGACGAACGAGGGGACAAACTTCAGGATTTGGAGGAACGTTCAGCGAAGCTTCTCAACTCTGTGAGTTCAGCCCTCTTCCCCGTCACTCACTGGGATCAGTTGAGTGACCCATTTTCATTTTCACTGTGGGAGGCGTCTGGATCTGTATCTCTTATTTCTCCAATCTCTTCTCTCATAGAGCGCTTCCTTTCATAAACAGTCAAAGAAGATCAGGGTTAAGAAAGAAAGGGAGAATCTTAGGAGCAAGGCATGGCTGATTGCCATTGTGGTGATCTTGTTCCTCATAATCATCATAGTGACTGCAGTCATGCTCAGTACCTCAGGAGGAGGCTCTGCAAACTCACCACCACACACAGCAACACCACCATCATCACCGTCGTCATCACCATGACAAAACTGAAGAGCTTAGAGGAGGTGAGCTGGTAAAGGAAGGGAATACCCTGCTTTTCTCAATGCTGTTTGTCTGTGTGCCATGGAAGCAGATATATCACCTGGCACTTTGTTTGGAGTCTTATTCTGTTTTATGTAAACGTGGCCTTAGCAGATCTGAGCTCAGGAGGTCAGTTTGCAGACCGGTACACCATGAGTCAGTGTGTATTTACCCGACAACAATGTTGTGATGTGATGTGATGTTGTGATGTAGGCATACCTTTTATCGGACACACCTTGAAAAGACACTGCAGTGTTTCTGCTGTGATGTGCACAGATAAGCATTCTTGAAGGCAGAATTCAAATGATTTAAATACCAAACACTATGACTATGCCACTATGACTCCAGTGAGTCCATGTTAAGGGATGGATTTCCAAAATGTAGGTTACAGAGTTCTCAGGGTTAACATGTGAGCACCAACACTATATGAGTGCAATAACAATCTGTAAACAATTTGTAAAATACGGTACTTTGTTTTTAGGTCTTTGTTTTGATGTTCCAACATGGGTCAGAGCAATAAAGCTGTAGAAAATTATGTTCATAACAGATAGGACAAGGATTTTTTTTTTTTTTTTGCAATATTCTGTGTATCTTCTGTGTATGGTACTGGTACATCCAAATGTAAATGGTGATGTCTAAAAGTTAAATTCTTAAGATACTCATTCCATTTGATTGTATAAGGGTATATTTTGGTCAATAAAGTTCACTTATTGTGAGCCCTCTCATTGCCTTTTCATGGTGACTATATAGTTATGTTGTCATTTTCATAAGAAATATTTTACCTCATTGTAACCTTGCTGAAAGAAACTGAAAGTGTTTCAACTCTGCACGGTATGAGAGGCTAGTTTGTTGTGTAGTTTCAGTTTGAAGTAAACATGACCATATTTAGTGCTATTAACAACTTGATTTCACTTTACCACACAGTGCACAGAGCCAGGATTTCGTTCTCAAACACAACTACAGATAATTCAATGATAACATTTTTCTTCTGTCCTTCTTGAAGTGTTTTCATATGTAGCCTGGACATTAGTACAGCTGTATTCAAGACTGTGACTTACATGTCTATTGTGACTTATAAACACTATTTGAAAATAAATATATATTGTACTCTGTTAGTCACTGTTTGTGATTTTGCTTGATCACTTTTTCTTTTGCCAGAGGCTCATGAGTGTACAATATCTTTACTGCTCTGTGTTCTGTTATTAATTAAACCCTAGTTAATGTCACACCATGGCTTGCCCTATATTTTCAAGAATGTTTTGCTAGTTCATCTTCCAGAATCAGCATAATAGATAGACTGATTACAACACAAAGTAAAACCAAACGTTTGGTGTCTTTACTTTATAAGTACATGTTAGATTTTGCTTATCCAGACTTGTCTACACATGGTGAGAAGCTGGGGAAAAGACTATCCTGCTGTGTATCCAAACTTGACTGGGGGATGTTGGGTCAGCAGAAAGGAGGCCTTCCATAACCACAGATAGAACCACAGTAACCCCTTGCAAACTTTATTAAATGGGTTTGTTAGACTCCCTCTTATACTTTTTGTTCACAAGTTATGGAACTTTCCTCCCTTACATAACCTCAGTTGCACAGTTTTGGGCTGGTGCTGCATCCCCGTTCTTGTCTAACCTGATTTCAGTGTCGGTACCAGTACTGTGCTAGCCTGGCTTTCGCGCCCATCAAAGCTCATACGAGCTTAGTCTGGCATAATCTCACATACTAGCCGCCTTCTCAAAGGCAGAATCAATGTTAAG
>JASCIP010000038.1:0-10841 GCA_034783695.1 Sardinella gibbosa | reverse complement strand
GGTTACATTAATATAACATAATTATGGAATGTTAAACAGGAAGTCCTGGGGGACCAGCTATGGAACTAGAACCTGAAACGGTCTATATGCTACTCTATAGTGAAATAGGAGGAGTGTTTTTGCAAATTTTGTTCTCCCAACCGCCCAATTTGCTGTGATGGCCTATATATTACTGCCACAGCAACAGCTGAAAGGATACTGAGGACGAGAGAGACCAGGGCTCCGGCTGAGAGGGCCACCCGCACGTGGGCCATCCAGTAGTCCAGAGTGGTCTCGGCGATGCGGTACGTGAGCACACACTGTAGGCACACGAACAGCAGCCCTGCAGGGAAAGCCACGCCCGCTCCCACATAGTGCAGAGACTTAGCATGGTCCACCTGTGAGGGGGACAACAAAAGAGAGACACAAAGGATAAGAAAAAGATCTGATAAGAAATGACAAATTAAAAAAAATTAATTACAACACTTGCACTGCACAAATGCTATCATTTCACAATGTGATTTTTTTCACGCTTGCTTTTTCATTGGTCAGGATAAGTAGATGTCTTGACCTCTATCATAGTAAAACAAGGCCTAGTTGATTCTAAATACATGTCATGCTGTATACAGAGGGACAATACGACATCCAGAGCAATGAAAATTACACATGATTAAATAACAATCAGTCTGATATGGTGACATTTATTTTGTTGTTCCGCAATGCTCACATTTGTGAGTGTTATGACTTAAGAGAAGCGAACAAATATGCCCTGGGCTCACCTGAAAGTTCCCCACCATGACCAGACCTAAGGCATTGACACAGCCTGAAACCAGGGCACTGGTGTTTGTCCAGCAGTGGTGGCTATGCTCAATCACCTGGGCATAGCGGAGCATACAGACCATCACCACTGCAGAGAGACAGACAGACAGACAGACAGACAGAAGAGGACAAAGAAATAGAAATCAGAGGGATAGAGTGAAGACAAAGGGGATGAGAGCAACAGCACAAAGAAAAGTAGGTGAAGGACAAATGGGTGGAAAGCAGGATACAGAGAAACAATAGCGGGAAAAAAAAGTGTGAGAGAAAGAATCAAGTTTAAGTTCTGATTATGGAGATATTAAACGCCAGATCAAATACATGCATAATCAATGTATTACGTGTTCAATGTATCACATCATGCCCTGCTTTCCTTCATCATTCATAAATACACAACAGAGGAATGAGTCATTACCCATGAAGGCTCCTACGTTGCCAATCAGGCTGAAGAGACAGCTCTCTGGGGGGTATGAGCCACATTTGCTGGAAGAAAACATTTTACACACTTAATAACAATGTACTTACAGAGTTAAAAACTGATTTACGGGATCTGCTAACTGTTGGTAACTGCTAACTGCTCAGTGTTATTAACCATTAAGACCATAATAAATAAAAAAGTCAACAAGAAACGAAACCTACTATACCTGATCAGGGGTATATCCTGTAGTGTGCAGCATGTCTTAGGAAACCCCCGTCTGGCTGTCTCTTCAGTGCACGTGACATTGTAGGTCCTGTGACAGGGGCAGACAAGGCATAAGGCTTAAGTCATCAGTTGATAGATCCACCACCGCATTCACTTTTGTTCCACTCTGCTATTTGCCAATCAATAATGCCCCATCACAGTGAAGTATAATGCACTCACCAGTTCTCTACAGGACAAACATGGTGGTTCATTACAGCCATGGCATAGCTGTAAAAAAAACAAAAAACAAAAAACAATCCATTCACACATATGTTATTCTGCCTGAGGACTTCACAGTGTACAGTGCACACAGTGAATGTAGCTAATGCAGTGTGCTGTGAAACAGTTCTTTCACTGAGCTGGTGCACATCATGTGGCGTTTAAATTCATGGCCAAACACACATTAATACGAGTTGTATGACTCAAAAACAAAGAAGTGAGAGAGACTTACACTATCCATATTCCTGTAATGGAAAAGGCAGCGAGGCTGACGGGCAGGACAATCCAGGCGGTCATTGGGCAGTCTGTGTGGAGCCTGTGACCAGAGCATGAGGGAGTAGTGGCCCAGGGGTGAAGTGACGAGAGGAGAGATGTTGACAGGTGAAGCCATGCAGTGCGAGAGCATGAGAGGACCAACGGGCCAACACTTGCTGCTGTGTATGCTACATTGGCCGATGCTTCGTACAGACCTATGCAGCCAGCCTGCAAAAAGGAGTGTGATTCACTGACTGGTGAAGAGAAAAGACGCACGGCACGACATAAAATAATTAAACAATTAATGAATGGATACATTATATCTCTGTGATTGTACTTGCTTGGTGAAACAAAATGGGACAACTGCACTGTTGCGTGCAAGTAATTCTAACTTAAACCCAAAACTGTTGACATCAGCTTAGCAAGAGCAAGAGGCTCAGTAGAGATGATGCCATGATGATGACCATCAAAAATAATCGGATAGCCCAAGCTATTTACAGTTAACAGATTTCCTTTTGGGAAATAACAAAGCATTAGGATGAAAACATATTATCACGTCTGTAACGGTAATGATATGTCGAATGTTATGTGATCCATGCCATCAAATGTCAGCGCAGCTTAGATCAACTGTAACAGTCTATTAACGCTACTCTGGCTATGGGATGATGCTAAGCGCGACGGTTTCATCAGGCGATAACAAAACGGCATCATCAACAAACTACATACACAGAAATCGCCAATGAAAAAGCTAGTACCAATCCTATCAATTCCATATCATTGCATTACTGATCAGTTGGAAATATGGATAAATTCTCACCCAAGGTCCTCCAGCGACACCTGTACAAAAAAATGGTAAGCAATTTGCTAGCCAGTATGCTAGCTGACGGTGATGGTTGGACACAAGGACGTGTGAGGACGTACGCGCAAGTGTCACGTGTTCAAAATATTGCTATGCAGCACCAGTTTAATATTATGCTGTTCTGCATTATGAACTTCTGTTGATATACTCCTATTTACTGGATGCCAAAACTGATATAGAAAATCGATCAAATTATATTTTGTTAACCTATGCGCCGGTTTTGTATACATAATGCATGCTTGATATTCAAACCTTGGAGACATCCATTCCATAGAAGCAGCGCACACATATGACTTCAAGAAGTAATTTCTATTATTGTGAAGAAATATAATCATCACAGTATTCCAGCAGAACAATTGAAAACCTCGGCAATAATACATAGAAGAATCTGATCTCGGTATTTCGTTTCACCAAACGCGCAGGCCTTTCTACTCTGAATATATTGGCCGTTACCTCTCAGGTACACTGTTTCAGCAGTATTGGCGCACAGACCTCTTAAACAGGATGACTTTTAATCTGCTGTCTGAGCTGTTTCAAAACAGTTTCACAGTCATACAGATTATGCTTGCTTTTGATTTTTTGTTGGCCTTTTATCTTTTTGAGACACATTTGATTGCCTAAGTTTGTGGTATGTTTTCACAAGTTGATCTTAATTTCATCGGTTGCTGATTTGGTGGTGAAACGAGAAGAACGAAGATTAACCTACCGTTATATTTGATATAAATATATATATTTTGTTTGATTAAAGCTTGAACTAGATTCCCATTTTCTGCCCCTCTTGGAGACTCTGATGGAGTAGGTTGATAGGATAGAGCAGCTTTGGGATGTATCGGTCATGACACGTGTTAGTTGCGCCTCTCAGTGGCATATCTGCAGCACAACAGCAGAGGATGACAGAAGTCTGGAAATGGATTAGAATGGTTCCCATCTTTGGCCTTCAATTCACTTCACCAAATCCATTCCATTCTAAGTATGTGATATAGGTCTATGTATTATAGGGACAACTATTACCGTATTTTTCAAACATTTACTGTGTCTGTGTCTATATAAATCTGTATGTTCTCCATTTGTGACAAGCGCCGCTGGTGTAGTGGTATCATGCAAGATTCCCATTCTTGCGACCCGGGTTCGATTCCCGGGCGGCGCACAAGTTTTTGTTTAGGGCATATCACTGAGGTTTCACATAGGCGGCGATGATATGTTACTGGTAGTCACAGCTATCCCGAACATAATGTCTGGAATCTAGTTGCGATGAAATGCGACAAGATGCCGAATCACAGCAGACCACTACACAGCAAAATGTACGGGCTCAGCACATAGGATCAGCAGCACAGACAACACTTCCGCTCAACTCCATGCCCCCTTCAATTATTTGGCGCATGCGTAGAGCTATATCCGCTCCGGTTTCGCCGCCATCTTATGTCGCCTTTCTATTGTTCATAATTGGAGTTAACAGAGGCGGCATAGCGTTATTGTGCGCATTATATGAATTTGAAGACGAATAAGAGGGAATTTTATGTAGGCAAGAACTGGAGCATAACCAGAGACCGTCATAGAAACTGACACGTTGAATTTCTCTCAGGGTTCGATCTTTCATTCGATCGGAAAATATGATGGACGAGGAACAGCCCAAGACTTTGTACGTATGAATGCCATTAGCCAGAATTTAACTAACGCTAGTTTGCTAACTTAGCCTGCAAAGATTCATACACGGCAACAGTAATGTTATATCGTACTGAACACAGAGTACCCAATAATATCTATTGGAAATGTTAAAAACGAATCATGCCAATTAGCTGAATTTAAGTACACGGTATTACATACTTGTTAGGACTTGTGTAACGTTAACAAAGCGGTCGGCTTTTAATATGATTTTTGAGCTGGGAAAGGATAGCATAGTAGCGGTAAGTAGCGAAACAGCAGGCTAGAGTTAACACAAGCTAAGCTAGCCAGCTAGGTATAAAAGCCACTTAGCATTATGTCAGACGTGTCCGTTTTTCTGTTTAGAGACAAAAGCACATCTCTGTTTGCCAGTAGGTTATTTGTATATTCATGCATATGGTTAGGTGGAAAAATTGCAGGCTTTGTACAAGTGGCACATACTTGTGTTAACATCCTAATCGGTCCACGTGTTTTTTCCAGATGTGAAATGATAACTATCGTGAAGAATAAAATCCGTGAACTAGAGGTGGTTGGTGTCGCTTTGAAGCTAGCTATGTCTGAGGCCACGAATGCCAGACCAGGCTCCACCGTACGGACCTGCAGTGGTGATGGCTAGCTAACGTTAGCATGTACATTAGCTATTTGTCTGCGAGCGTTGCAAGCTGTGCAACTATGAATTGAAGATCTGTTTCACCCATTACACAACATTATTCTTTGATAGTATAACTTACTCATTGTTTACCCATTGCCATGTAACTACGACTTTATATCGGCCAACACCGTGTGTCCATGATCTCAATGTCAATGCTGCATTCAGATGTTAACCGAATAATAGGCCTGTTATCTTTAGCTTCCTAGTATGTTGATTGTTGTAATCGTAACGTTACTTGGTGATCAGATGCCACCGTGAATGATCAGCATCTTACTCGTGAAACTAACAATATTGATTTATGGGTAAAGCCTTAACGTTTGTGGAGAATATCAGGTAGCCAGAGAGGAAGAAAGGTGGCCTTGTAATGTTAAGGAAATGCGATCGAAAGTGTGGCCTGGACTCTTCATTTATTGTCTTATAGGAAGGCTTGTTGCTGTCGTAATGCTAGACATAACGGTATTGTTATGATTACTGGTTTGATAAGTCATTGACTTGCAGCTGATTGAAATCACCGCTCAGTGAGTCGTGTTAGCAAATCAAATGCTAATTATCATGGTTTACTTAGGTCAGCTAAATTTGTGTTCATAAGCTGGCCAGTGAGATGACTTCCAGAGGCAGAATGGGAAAGATGCTAATTTAAAAAAAAAAACTCATGTCTCTGAAAACTTTACAGTCCGGCGAAGTGTATCTTTACCACAAGAGCCATGTTGTGGACTAGATCTTTGTCTTTCTTCTGTTACCCAACATTGCTCCTGTAGGTGTTGAACAGCGCCAAAAACGCGACGGTGTACAATTTGATAACGTCATTGGCTTCTGTCCTTCCTTCCTTTTTTCCTCAGTTAGGTCTGCTAATTGTGCCTGTGGCAATGTTATGCTATATCGGTAGTTCTTTTCTGATGTACTCATGTAGCCTTCCTATTTGTTTTTTTCAGGTATGTAGGAAACCTGTCCCGTGATGTGACGGAGGCGCTGATCATGCAGCTCTTCGGGCAGATAGGACCCTGCAAGAGCTGTAAAATGATTGTTGATGTGAGTCAGTCTCCTAGTGGTCCCAGACCTGTACATACTCACTGCTCAATGAATCCCCGCCACCCAATCAAAAGCCTTGTCTGTGCAATTTACTGTATTTGGTTTGTTCTTTGTTTAAGTTAAAGATGGGATGCATACTGTGGGGAATAGTCCCAGGTATATTAAAAGTGGGTTGCTTTCATCTGTCTCTAACGCCTTTCTTCTCCCCTTAGACGGCAGGTAATGACCCATACTGCTTTGTGGAGTTCTACGAGCATAGGCATGCTGCCGCCTCACTGGCCGCAATGAATGGACGTAAAATAATGGGTAAGGTAAGCTATCGTATCTACAGGGTGAGTTGGGTTGGGTTGGAATGGGCTGGGCTTGGGGGTCACCACCATAAGTGTTTCACACCATTTCCATTCACATTCATCATTTGAATGTTTGAAAACTTCCTTTAGACATAATTTTCTTTAGCGATATTTTGACCAGATCTCTGAATGATTATTCTTTTTGATGTTTCGGTAGGGAAAAGCATTTGCTTTGATTTCTTTTGGCATTTGAGACCTGTCAGGGAAGTGTGCAAGGATTGAATAGTCTTCTTAATTCAGGTTGAACAGGTTTGTTAACTTTGTTTACCATTATGGATCCTCTTGTAATCTTAGATTTCGTTTTTATACTTGGAAAGCATTAGTTGGGTTTGGACAATTGTGCCTCTTTATTGGATTTTTTTTCTTTTTTTTTTTCAATACATGATCGTCTCAATAAATCCAAAAAAAGACATGCTTTCTATATAAGAAGAATTTGATGATTTCTGCATTTTATAAAGGAAATATGGTTGATGCCATGTATAAGTCACATGTTTGAAGATCAAGGAACTGAGGGTGACCATTGACAGCTTCGGATCAACTTAATCCTATTTTAACTCGCCATCCAAAGGCTGGAATGGCTAACTTGGGCATTGGCATAGTGCCTCAGAATACTATTTTTATTAATGACGTGGAAAATTTGTCACACTTGCTGTCCAGTACATGTCAAGGCTCCAGACTGCGCCTTTCAACATGTTCAATTTGCACTGAGATTCCAAATTTTCTCTGCAGTCTAGCGGATCAGAACTAGCCTGGGAATACCCATGCTGCCTTGCGCACCTGTACCAAACCGCTCTGCAGACTGGAGACCAAGGCCGAAATTTTCTCATTGATTTGGGGACAAATCACAGAACTGGAATAGATGGCAAGACAATGACGCAAACTATTGGAGACACAGAACCACCCGTACCCTATGAGAAAATGAATAGGTGGTTCTCAGACTAAATCTCACCTGTGATATAGGCTGGCGCTAGCCAAGCTACATCACAACTGACCTTCTTAGAGAAGAAGCACAGGTGTGGTTTGAGTGTGGATTTCCTGACGTAGTCACTAGAATGTTTCAGATGCAGAGTGAGCTATATCAGAATTCAAGAGTGAATATTGATTACCTATCATTTCAATGATTTGGAAAGTGTGTCCATTTTGCTAGGATGAAAGACTGGCTCAAATCATTTTAGGTGCAATGGTGCAATCAATGAAAATTTACAGTAGCACCGGACAAATTTTTCCTTGCTAATGCATCCAAATTGGTTGCACCCTGGAGCCTTGCATGTTTGCCTTGACTCCTTCAGCTGTCCAGGGGCTTTAGTCTACATGGAAGCAGGCATTCTAGTGTTCCATAAGAGTATTCAGTTAAAAATATTTTATCCTCAACAGGTGTTGAAGGACCAGTTGAGGACTAATACAAGTTGGTAATTTCACTTGTTTTGTAAGTCCCTTATTTGGACCTCTTTGTTTTCTCCAATACCGACATACATATTCATAATTCCTCTTCAATGCGAAAGACTCAGACCATTAAGTCAATGCAAGGATGTAGACAGCATTCTGTGGAGTTTGGTCAAAGTATTCTTTCTCTTTGTGCCTTTCATTGATCAAACACTACCTAGACACTCGTTAGTCAGGCTGGTAGGGAGTCCCCCATGGGGCGCCACGTAGAGAGCAGGTCCTGTTCCCACTCCGACAGAGTTTTTTCACCTGCAGGTGTCTCTCTCTCTGTCTGTTTTTTCCGCCCCGTAGGAGGTCAAGGTCAACTGGGCCACCACACCCAGCAGTCAGAAAAAAGACACAAGCAGTAAGTATCACCAAGACACAAGCAGTAAGTACCGCCATTCACATCTAACTCTTTCTCACCTTTTATAAATTTGGGTAGCGCTCTCCATGTGGGATAACTGTGTTTAGAGGGTCACATTATGTATAGCTGCAGCTTGTATGTATCACTTGTAATATGCATGTTTACAGTACAGTACAGTTACAGTAAATGTGGAGGTTATTAATGTAATCTGTTGGTTTTGCTTGTTTGTGAACTCATAGACAGCTGAAAGCCACATTTTAATATTCATAATTTTTAAATGTAAAACAGACCACTTCCATGTCTTTGTGGGAGACCTCAGTCCAGAAATCACCACCGACGACATCAAAGCTGCCTTTGCACCCTTCGGGAGGATATCGTAAGTGCTGCCGGAACCGGATAATTGAGAAGGATAAAAATCTAAATCAGTGGCTGAATGGTCCCCTGTGTTCACATTTTAGGGGAGCCGCTCTTGTTCTTTGTTGCACGTTTCTAACGGTCTTTTTGTGTGGTGTTTCTGTCCAGTGATGCTCGCGTGGTGAAAGACATGGCCACAGGGAAGTCTAAGGGCTATGGCTTTGTGTCCTTCTACAACAAATGGGTGAGTGGCCTGCGGTCGATTCGACCCGCGTCTGCGTCTGGTTTGAGGCTTAATTCAGTTCCTGGCAATTCAGAGAGGCAATTGAGTCCACATTTACTTGGAAGAGAAAGGGGAATGGTATCTCAGTGTGAGATTTTCCCACAGATGTCAACATTTATAGGGCGTAGGAAGGGCAGGTTTTACCAAAAGGCATGATGGTTATGAAGGATTTTCATTGTTTTGTGTGCGTAAGAGTGGCTTGTATATGTTTGAATTTACAGGACGCAGAAAACGCCATCCAACAGATGGGCGGCCAGTGGCTCGGTGGTCGGCAGATCAGAACCAACTGGGCCACGAGAAAGCCCCCTGCACCAAAAACCACCTATGAGTGTAAGTTCCTGATGGCTGACATGTGACTTTCAACCATAACCATACATGGTAGTGCAATAATATCAGATATGCCCTCAATTACATACAGGATGTTGATCTCACCGCTTTATAGTTAAGCTGGCCACCTTGACCACCTACCACTTTGCCTGTGTCCCCAGAAAAGATAAATATTGTGTCTCATGAACGCCGTTTCAAAAGTTACTTTACAAAAAAGTTGAATAGGCTATTTATTTTGTTGTTCTTCTTGTCATATGAAACTGAACAACATAACTTTTCCAGTGATTATAGTCAATAGTCTCTGATATTGGCTAACCCTCCTCACTCTCCATGGAACCCTCCTGGGTTTTGTATTGAGTCCTACGCTAAAAGTTTTCAATATCGTTCTGTTAAAAAGCTTGCTCTAAAACCAGGTTAAAGTTTTACTCTGGAACACACTAGTTCTAGGAACTGTATGCATTGAGGTTTTTGCAATCAGTATTGAAGTAATGTAAATACTAGGTAGTATTGACTTTTACCATTTGTCACCAACAGCAAATACCAAGCATCTGTCTTTTGAGGAAGTGGTGAATCAGTCCAGCCCCAGTAACTGCACCGTCTACTGTGGAGGGGTCACTACGGGCCTGACGGGTCAGTTCACCTGGGCTTCTTTAAAGCTCTTTGAGACACATCTCTTTTGTTATGGCGCTGTATTAATTTAGATTGAATTCAGTTGAGTTGAATTGAACTTAGAATTGTGTTTTTTGCAGAGCAATTGATGCGACAGACGTTCTCCCCCTTCGGTCAGATCATGGAAATCCGTGTGTTTCCAGACAAAGGCTACTCTTTTGTGAGGTGAGTGTGTAAATGTTCTTTATGGTCTTTTGCACTCCAAAATCTGCTCAGTTGGACTGGGAACAGTAAGGATTAGATTTGAGGACAGAAGAACTCTGTGAAAAAAATATACCTACTTTTGCCATAAAATGGCATTAAAAGAAACCAACAAATTCTCAGATAAACATAGATGACCCTTAGGGCCCTTAAAAAAAAAAACAGCCGTTGCTATACCGTGTGCTTCCCCTTTGCAACCGCACTGTTCCTTTCTGCCGTCAGTGAGAGAACTTATGTAGATTTGTGATGCTAATCAAAAAGCAGAGGTGTGTGAGACTCAGAAATGTCACTGGCCAGTCCGTCAGTCCTCCTACTAGCCTGCAAATCTGTCCACTTACCTCAGAGTGTCTTGCGTGGTTTCACAGGTTTAACTCCCACGAGGGCGCAGCCCACGCCATTGTCTCGGTCAATGGCACCTCCATAGAAGGCCATGTGGTCAAGTGTTACTGGGGCAAGGAGACGACGGAGATGGTCAATCCGATGCAGCAGGTACAGATGCCCCAGGTGAGTGACGACGTCTCGACCCGTCATTTGTCAAAAAAACGTCCATCTAATAGCATACCCAATAAATAGTAGTCATGGTGAAAATTGATTTAGGGGCAATGGGTTCGAAATTGAGGCACCTCTACTATCAGGCATATTCATTGTAGATGCAGCAAGCACGAGGTGCTTTTAGTACTCGTATGTCATTTTGCAGATGGGGTGTGTGTGTGTG
>JASCIP010000037.1:16642926-16656752 GCA_034783695.1 Sardinella gibbosa | reverse complement strand
GTGCATGCATGTGTGTGTGTGCATGCACATTGCGTGTGCGTGTGTGTATGCGTGTGTGTGTGTGTGTGTGTGTGTGTTGTGCGTGCACGCACACCTCCATGTGTTTTCACATGTTCTTATGCTTGTGCACCATTATGTGCACAGCAGTGAATTGTTAGTAGATCCAACATGTATGGATTACTTGAGCCAACTTTTTTGCACAGTGTTTTGCAAAGACCTCACAGCTGATATTGAATTTGTGGGCATCTTCAATTGTTGAAATGTTTGTAACAAATCATCAGTATGCATACATGTGACATACTGAATTACATGTGTAAATATAGAAATGCACAAGTATAGTATTTATTTATTGATATGAAGTGCAATATTAAGAACTGCTGATGTTTTTATTATTTTCTGAGAATGATGTTCAGGTTTAGTTTCATGACAGGTGTCAAGTAGATTCAGCATGAGTTGCATGCTGTGGAGACTAGAGAAAGTGAACCTAGTAAAGAAGATGAGTAAAGCATGCTCCCTGTGTGGGGTTAGAAATGTTTGTTTTTTTTTTTTATGATAATTTAAAGACACACCCATTCGCACATGTATGGGTAAACCATACCAATTTGTAAAATCAGATTGAATTTTTCAAAGCACTTGAATTTGTCTTTTTTTTCTTTAAAAAATAATAATAAAAAAAGATTATGGTTAGTCATAGTGAAGGAGAGTGTACTTTATTTCATGTTTGCAACATGCAGAAATCACAGTTAAGAGTGTTTAGTTAAGCACCAGACAAGCGTATTGTGTAGATTAGTGGCAAAAAAAACAGTTTTCAGAGGTTTTGTTTTATTTTTAGAAATCATACTCTCAATTTGCTTTATTAAAAAACGAATGATATATGTGTTTGTAATAAAGAACTGTATGGCAGATTAAGTGTGTTCTGTTGTGTTGTGGTGCCTCTTTTTTTAACTTGATGAATTATTATGAATTAGTCTCTGCTTTCATGGCTTATCTTAAATCTCGGATGAAGTCCACAATTGTCCTCCTTTTTACTAAAACCTTGAATTACTAATGAAGATATCATAAGCATCAAAAAAAGTTAATTATTCTTATCGTCTGCCACTGAGTTGTGGACTATACAGACAGTCATTACCACCAATGTCGTTTTCGTCCCATATTGGTCCAGGGCGCATTCTATTTACAAGGATAGCTGTGACAAGACTTCAAACTCGCACCGCAAACTAATCATGGTTTGAACGATGGCTGTTCTTGCTGCTAAATTGCAGAATGATTCTTCTCTCTTTGTTTTTCCATCCCTTATCCCACATGAACGCGCTTTCGTTCCCGAGCAAGGAGTAGGCGATTGTCAATACGGAGCTGTGCGTGTGCGTCGGCAGTGACTTCACTCTACCCTGGTCTCGTAACATACGTTGCCGTGTGCTAATACTGGGAGAAGGGATTTGATTCGGAATGTTTTAAAGAATTCTGATTATGTTGACCCTCGAGCAATGATGCAAGCGGTGAGTTAATACTTTTATAACACATTTATGAACCCGTAATAGCCTGGATTCTGTACCCTATGCGAGCCTTATCTTATTTTCCCCGTGATGTGCAGAAAGAGAAAAATGCCGATTTATTCCCTTACTGCAGTTTTAAGGTATCATTGTATTGTTTAGGTATTAACGACTGTGATGGGAAAATGTTTTTTGTCTGGCTAATTCGTCAATGTCTAGTAGACTATTTTGCTTGCACTACGTTGAGTGTGAGAATCAAGGGGAAATAGCCTATTAAAGAAAAAAACTGAGCTGCGGTGACGTGCCAATATCTCCATAGTCTACAGAGAGAGGCAGATAGGCAATCAGATATCAGAATCCATACCTTGATTGTCCACAGACATTGTTTAGTGAAACAATTTTTCCTGTGCTGTGCTATAATATCAGTAGTCTAAATCTTATTGCTGTAATGAGATTTTACCTCATGGCAGGCCTACTCCTTTCCACTTCTTCAGGTTTGTGATGGCAGCCTTCTAAACCCTTAGAGACTTCATTGTGTGGGAGGAGGTATTTACAGTTCCCACTCTTTTGGACTATGGCAGTAACCGTGAGGCCCTGATCCTCGCCAGTTCCCCATGTGTACAATGAACAGCACAGCATGGCCCCTGGACCTGGCCGAGGTATCGAGACGTCAGCTACTCAACAGCAGCTTGCCAGGTCCCGGCTCCTCTGGCAACTGGGCTCTGATTCACAAGGCCACCCTGGCCTCCTGCTCCCTTCTCCTCATCCTCATCTTCTCTCTGGGTTCCTACGGCAACCTTGTGGTGTTCCTGTCCTTCTTCGACCCGGCTTTCCGCAAGTTCCGCACCAACTTTGACTTCATGATCCTCAACCTGTCTTTCTGCGATCTGTTCATCTGCTGCGTGACTGCTCCTATGTTCGCCCTGGTGCTCTTCCTCGATGCCAGTGGGGGGAGTGGCGGCAGCGGCGGAGGTGTCTCCAAAGGCTTCTGCTTCGCCTTCCACCTCACCAGCTCGGGCTTCATCATCATGTCACTGGAGACGGTGGCTGTGATCGCTCTACACCGCCTCCGAATGGTCCTGGGCCAGCAGCCCAACCGCACGGCCTCCTTTCCCTGCACGATAGCGCTGACTGCCCTGCTGTGGACCTCCAGCTTCACCCTAGCCATGCTGGTCACCCTCCGGGCCTACCCCCGCAGCTCTGGGCCGTGCCTGCCTCACTTTGGACTGACTGGCAACCGGGCGAAGGTGGTGTTGTACGTCTACTTGGCTGATTTCGCTTTCTGCGTGGCGGTGGTGGCCGTCTCCTACCTGCTGATCGCCCAGGCGCTGAGGAAGAACGCTCAGGTGCGCAAGTGTCCCATCATCACGGTGGACGCCACCCGGCCGCCACCCCCACCGCCCCCCTTCATCGCCTCGGGCCTGGATGCCATGCAGTGCACCGTCCCAGTTCCCTCGCTCTACCGCAACCAGACCTACAACAAGCTGCAGCACGTCCAGACTCACCCCTTCATCAAGAGCAGCAACCAGCCGCAGCTGGTGCCAGGCGCTGCCCAGGGGGCCACCAGCTGCCAGCTGGTCTCCACCGTCAACCTGGCCACTGCCAAGGACTCCAAGGCGGTGGTGACGTGTGTGGTGATCGTCATCTCCGTGCTGCTCTGCTGCCTCCCCATGGGCGTCTCGCTGGCCCAGGACGTGCTGTCGCCTGAGAGCGGCTTCGTGCACTACCAGTTCGAGCTGTGCGGCTTCGCCCTCATCTTCCTCAAGTCGGGCATCAACCCGTTTGTGTACTCGCGCAACAGCGCCGGGCTGCGCCGCCGCGTCCTCTGCTGCCTCCAGTGGCTGGCGTTGGGCTTCCTCTGCTGCAAGCACAAGACGCGGCTGCACGCCATGGGGAAGGGCAGCCTGGAAGCCAACCGCAACAAGTCCTCGCACCACGAGACCAACTCGGCCTACATGCTCTCACCCAAGCCTCAGCGCAAGCTGGTGGACCAGGCCTGCGGGCCAAGCCAGTCTCGTGCCACCATGCCCAGCCCCAGGGCCACGGCTGGTGGTGGCGGTGGTGGTGGTGGCGGTGGTGGTGGGCGCAGACCCCGACCACCCAGCACATCCACACCCATCAACACACGCATTGAGCCCTACTACAGCATCTACAACAGTAGCCCCTCGGCCGGGCCCAGCTCCCCCACCAACAGCCTGCAGGCCGTCCAATCCCAGACCATGGGCTTTGCCAAGTCCTACATGGCCATGCATTACCACAATCACCAGGAGGTGCTGCAGGACTTGGAGAGCACCGCTGCCCAGCAGATTCCCGTGCCGTCAGTCTGAGGACTCACACGACAGCAAGCAGGAAGTGAGGACAAGCTTGATGTGGCTGTTCGCTTCCTCACCTATCCTTTTTTTGGCTGAATCCTGATGTCCACCCTAACCCCCCCCCCTTATCCCTGAGCCCTCAAAGACCTAACTGGCATGACTCAGAAGTTGACTCAGGTCAGTTAAGTCTTCTAGGGTTAAGGGCTGGGGTGGACATTGGCATTCAGCCTTTGACTTTTCTTACAGGTATTATGGACTCCTCTCTAGTGGAGTGTATGCTTAAGGAAAGTAAGTGAAAGACGAACTGAGATTATGTATGGTTTGTGTGCTAACAAGAGCACTGACAGTGCTTATTATATGTGTGATTTTAAAATAAAGACGGACCACCACTTTGGAAAGTCAGCTTTGAATGAGACTCAAAATAAGAGTGCTGACTATCATAAAATGGATAATTGACAGGACTGAGCAAATTATATTTTTACATTAACATGACATTTTTCATATTGTAATATTTAGACTGTCCTATTCATGAAAAAGCAGTACTGTACTTGTGAAAGTATCATGCATTTTATAAAACTTATTAAATGTTTTGCAAGTGCATTGTGTATCTGATATGGTGTTATTTATATATTGCCATCTTACAAGTCTATGTTACATATTTACCTGAAATGTAAAACATAATAGACTGAATTTCAAGATCTAAAACTCTTATTTTGTAAGAGTAGCCAATTATGCTTCTCAAGAGCACTGTGCCATCTGGTGGCGTTCTTTGCAGACAAACAATACGCCCCCTGGTGGACAATACTGCAAGACTGCTAATAGGTTGGTTGCATAACCCTAAAAAACTTAGCACCCAAAACAAGGATCCTTTTTGAGAGCGTGTCAAAAACACATTCACACAAGGAATAGCTACCTCCCAAATGGAAAGAACAAGACTGAAAGAGAAGATATAAGATACAATAAATCATATTTAATCAACATTTTATTTCTTTGTACATCTTTGCATCACCTACGCCACAATTTTAATCCCAGTGTAACTACCACTGCCTGGAATTCCAGTGTTTTTTTCCATTTTCATTCAGAATCCTTAAGACATCACCTACAAACCAATGTTTCCATAAAATAATACAAAAACAACCTACATTTAAAAACCAACCATGCTGATATCACTGGATATAATTTGTTACCTCAGTGTTAGTAGCATCCTCTAACAAATACAGCATTTAAGCCTTCTTCAAATCTAACTATGGGAACAATTTTTTCCCCATCTTCATTTAATGATTTTGACTGATAAAATTAAAGCAGTTCTCCGGAGTGAATCAAACCCGAAGCCCTGTTGCCTGAGGCTGCTGAGTGCTGTCTATAGGTATTAGAAGTACATCAGTAGGTACAACATAGATCGAATTCGAGAACTAGCCGCTACCGCTAACTGATTAGGGCATATCTTTTTCGCTATGGTTTAGTGTTCATATGCCCTAATCAGTTAGCGGTAGCGGCTAGTTCTCGAATTTGGTCTACGTTGTACCTACTGATGTAGTTCTGATACCTATCGTCAGCACTCAGCAGCCTCAGACAACAGGGCTTCGATTTGATTCACTCCGGAGAATTCCTTTAAGTGCAAAATGCTGCTGCCAAGCTTTAAATCAACAGAAAATTGCTTAAATAAGTTAAAGAAGGACTGGAACAGCACAAGGAGAAATTACAGTGCTGCACTGGTTGCTATCTGTTAAGACCTACCAGAAGTCTTTTTGTTTCTCTTGGTAAACCACAGAGGTTACCCATATGGAAAATTTTATTAGTGATATGGAGGGTGTATTATCCCTTCAAGCCATAAGAGTGGCACTGAAGCTTCAATTCCGTTTGAAGCCTTACCAACTAGCGCCTTTATACTTGGGTGTGCTTTTTGTGTGCACACACAAACACATACACACTCACATACACACACATTCACATATACACACACACATACACACGCACACCCACACACATACTCTTGCAAACATAACCACACAGGGTCCCCTGCCCAGGGAGGGATGTGAGTGCACTGCACAGTCTGAAAATTGCAAAGTGTTTCTACACCGAGTTTCATTAAGGCCAGTTTGGCTCGTTCACACCACCTCTCCTTTCTTCTCTTGGTCTCTCCATCTTGAGCGTTTCAGCAAGGCCGAAAGGGAGTCTGGTTACTCCATGTCAGTAACACTTCAATCTTTTTTTTTCTTTTCCATCTGTCCTTGTCCACTGTTACACAAGTCCTAGGCCCCTTCTTGTTTTGTGATTGTTAGCTTGGGAGAGACAACAAGCCATTCTCATCAGCAGTGTCCAGGATCTTGCATATAACTGGAGACTCCACCTGGTCAGTAAAAAAAAAAAAACATTGAAAATATATCAGTTAATTTACACCAGGGTATTACTGAAAAAAAAACGAAATGTATGTAGTTGACAAGTTAAAGAGAAAAGAGCGTATTTCAGTACTACTAGTAGCACCAATAGTGTATGTCTGGTGAGCATGACAGGACTCAAGGTGACTGTATGTGTCCGTATTTCTTTTCTCCAATCCTCATTGGTTGCTATGGTAGCCCAATGCATCATGCCCAGAAATGACAGGAACAAACAGCAGAAGTTGAAACCCTAATACGCTGCTCAGATGGAGACATATAAGTTTGTATAATGTTCACTGCAATTACAATTGAAACCCCTGTATGTGGGCTGAAACAAATTCAGAAAAATAGAAATTTGTAAGGTTTTCCGTTTTCCTTTCAGATTATCGAAAATTCAAGCCAGACACAATCTGGACATGGTAAAACTCGGGTTGGGGCAGTCAGAAGGAACAAGGCATTTGCAGCAGAGGCAGACATCCTGTATTCAGAAAGTAAAATTCCTGTCTCACATTTGTGTTTTAATTGACTTGACTGTTCAGTGAAGAAGATCACTGACCAATCTCATGTGCTAACCGCCATTTAATGTAAACTTGGTAAGCCCGTCTCCTTCACCCTGAAGTGCAAGCTCGCTTCGCATTGATGCCTGAAATTCTGGGACAGGAAAGAAATAGGCTGCTTGGCCATACTGACTTGAACACAAAATTTTCTGCAGCGTCACAGGAAGTATGGGCGAGCCCAGGCTAACTTTCTGTATCCGAGACGTTCACTTCTGCTCTATCCATTCTCAAGCAAAAGCC
Source organism: Sardinella gibbosa (assembly GCA_034783695.1). Classification (NCBI taxonomy): domain Eukaryota; kingdom Metazoa; phylum Chordata; class Actinopteri; order Clupeiformes; family Clupeidae; genus Sardinella; species Sardinella gibbosa. The sequence continues at coordinate 16,649,775 of JASCIP010000037.1, read as the reverse complement.
TGCAGTTGCCTCCATGTTGGTGGATTTATTTTGTCACTTACAAGCTGTACAATTGTGAAGTGAACACTTGTGATCAAGACCTTGTGTAAGTGACTCCACACGTCTTTCAAAACACTGCGATGTCTAATGACACACTAATGCTGCTTTCCAATCGTTAGTCAGTGGCTTATGATTCCTCTCGACTTCAAAGCTCTCCAAGACGTGAATTACTTGTGAATTACTCTTACTACAAACTATTGCAATCCCACAGTCAAAGCTAGTAAACCTTTTCTTAGGATTTTCTCCTAAATCCACCAGTTAAGAGCTACATTTAGTTTAAACAGTCCTTATGAGAATTGGTTAACGTTTTTCCTTACCCCAAGAATGTATTGACAGGTGTTTGGCTCCAACAAGTACACTGTGACAGCGTGGGGAGATTCTGACTCTTTGCACCTGGAAGGGAGCCATAGATATTGGTCAGCAAGAGCATACTGATCTCTCTTTATCCAAACACATGTATCCCTGTACAAACACTAACATTTGTGAAAGTGGGACTTACTTTAACTTTACAATGACCTGCCTTGGCTTTCCAGTCAGGTCACACACATCCCCATGCCCATAGAAGTGCGCGACAGCTCTGGATGACAAAACAAGACATATTGATGGTGATCAATATCTCAATGATCAGTTGCCGACAAAATGATCACTCCTTCTTCAGATAGGATAGAAGGAAGCTAAGAGAAAAAGAGAGAAGGAAATTCACAGAGGGGAGCAAAAAGAGGGGAATGCTTACTTGACCTTCTGCAGGCCGTCTTCCCTCAGCTGATAGGAGCGAGCAGCGTTCTTCTTTGCCCACTCCAGATGCTCCTCGGGGTTCCAGTTCCCCACCACCACTATGCTCTTGCCCTGCTCCTTGTCCTGAAAGAGTGCAGAGGTGAACACACTGGCTCTACCACACAACTGGCCTCTTCTGAACCACTATCACTAATGGTAAGTGATGACATGATGCCATGTCATGTAGGTGCTCCACCTAGTGGCCAGGGCAATGAAGTGCTATCAGAAGCGCTTGCATTCATTCTATTCTGTAAGGCTTAATGTAGCTGCCTAAGCTTGCAGTTAGCATATCAGTTTTCATTCAAGCTCACCGGAATAAATGATGTAGGAAGAATCCATTACCAATGTTTGAGCAATACATCTGCAGATGCTTACCTCATGATATTGATGAACATGTCTCCCATAACAGAACTCATACTTCCACCATCCTACACCCTGAAACAGAAAGGGTTCCATTTCAGTTTTCAGTTTACATTTTCAATTCTCAGAATGTGTTTCTAAAATACCTACGAGACTTACCCCATGCAAACAGTAGGAGCCACTTAGAAACTCTTTGATCAGCTGCTCATCTGTCAGTCGAGAGATGTGAGTGGTGCCCACAGCAACCTGAGTCTGCCCACCGACAGCCATGGGCTTATGGGTGGACGTATAGGCCTCTTCTCGGACAGGTGATGCCGCTGTCGCCTCCTCCTCAAACAATTAAAAAATAATCTAGAATTAATTAATGAGAAACCAAGAATTCACAAGTAGCGAATGACATACTATGCCGACCAAAACCTTTGTGAAATGATCAATTCAACGCAACAACAACAAACCATGTCTGCTAGTTCAGCATTTTTCTAGTTCTAAGCTACACAGAAGGATAAACAAGGGGATACAAATGTAAACAGAGTGTAACACCAAAAGCTCAACATTAGGAACATTCCCATAGCCAACTCAACATGCTCAATGTTTATTCAGGCGTGGATATCATTAAACAATCCTCTGGGAGAGGGCTGAATGACGCAACTGGCCAGCTCAACCAGACAGATGCTGCCTGCTGTCTCTCACCTCTTTCTCAGTGCTGGCCGAGCCAAAGGAGGGCTTTAGCAGCTCCTGCTGTTCCTGGTCCAGCTGGGAGAGGCGCTGGGGTCTGAGAGGGGAACCAGCCAGAGCCTGGCAGAAGATAGTGTTCACTGGAGAAGACTTGAACCTGGAGCACAGGGCCATATCAGCAGGTCAGGGTCAAGACACAGACAGTGAACATATTGCTAAACGTGTCAGTCAACAAATACAGTAAAATATAACTATAGGGGAAAAAAGCTAGACACACACAGTAAAAATGCTGGTAATAAACATGGCTGGAAAGTGAAAGTAACAACAGATGTCATACTGTAAAAGTTAAAATGCATACAGTCTTAAAGGCATACCACTGCAATTTTTGTTACAGTTTTGTTTACAGTCAGTCAGTTAAAATGAACAACTTCATAAATTCTTAAAAACCAATGATGGTCATTTTGATACAGTTAGACTGACCAATTTCAGATTTCAGCTTTAATCTGTTTAAGGTTTCATTTGACATTGGGGCGCCATCAAAAAATAGTAACTGCACAAAGGAGCAAAGGAGAGTGTGCCGAGAGAGTCTTCATTCACATTGCAAAAAAAGCCACATAACATCGAAGTGCAACAGCATAAAATATTGCCTGGTGTGCCATTAAAGGCATACTATGCAAGCCTGCGATTTTTTTTTACATTCTCTTCAATCAATATGGATTAGCCTACAAGCCAAAGCATATGAACCGGTGATGGTCGTTTTCGTGGAGTTATGTTGACTAATAATGTAATACCAACAGGTTTTGTTGTCCACTGCAAGTGCACTAATGATGCCAGGAGGCGATAGAGGCCAGCAAAACGGCCTTTATTAACCCGGATTGAGCCATATAACCACCTAGAGTAAGTAACTATGAAGCTGGTGAATTGACCTAAAACATTGCATAGCATGCCTTTAACTAAACAGTCTTGAAAATAGTGGAAGGGAAAGGCTGGGGTCAAGCTGGTTACCTGTACTTGGGGTGTAAGCAGAGCAGAGGTGTGAGCACCACCACCTCGTACTCGCAGGTAGTGACCTCTGCGATGGACAGGATTTCGTGCTTGGCCTCGGGGTGGCACACGTACAGGACCGTGGTGGAACGTGGAGTGTTCTTCTTCAGAGGGCACGGCGTCCCGTCAGCCATCCCTACAGGATGGTATGGGGTCAGCTGGCCCTCAATGTTCTTGGAGGGCACCTATTGAGGTCATGATAACTACACTTAGTACTTGAAGAACGAAGAGAAAAACTTTGCAAGAGGAAAGCACAGACTGCTATGATGGGTAAAGTTGGTCTATTTTGTCTCTCAAAATTTTAGCATGGAATTTCAGCATACTTACTTACCTCTTTATCTCTAGAAGATGATGAAGTTGATTCCCCCTCTGTTTCAGATTCAGTCTCTAAAAACAAATATATTTCAATTATCTTCATTACATTTTTGCTCAATACTGATTACACTAAATAAGCACACAATCAATCAGCATTACACAATTTAGGTTCGAGGTTACACATACCAGTCTTTGCCATAGTTCCGAGGTAGTACTCCTGGATATTCGTCTTCTGAACAAAGCAAAAAAATGTCAGCAATCGAGGCACTTCACATACTCCACACATCTTACTTCTTTTGTTATCTTTCCTTTCACGTTCAATTTCTTCCTTTAGAGACCATCATCATCAATGTCAATCATGCATTCAAAACAAAGCTTCTTGTTGGGAACCAACCTGGCCCGTCTCCTTCTCTTCGTGGTACTGCCTCACATGTTTCCCGTGGCACACTTCATATGTCCAGTAGGACTCAAGCTGCACAGAACACACAGTTAGTATTCACATGCAGATAGTAGGTCTCTGAAAGCACCCTGTAAACTGAATAAAATCATTTCCCTCTATTTGCCAGTAGATTCTGACAACCATTCTCTCTTACTTGAAACAGTTTTTTTTTTTTCTTGGAAACTAGTGAAGCTTGAAGGAGCAGACAATGAAAAGGGGAAATGTACTGACTCTGTACGAGCAGCTGCTCTGCTTGAATAACGGATCAAGAAGAGCATCCGGACTAGGGCCACTGTATTCCTTCTCTTCATCCTGAGAGCAAGAGAGATGGCAGGTCAGTTTTGCAAGGCAGGAGAAGAAAGAACTGAGCAATCTGCACTAATAAAATTGCACTCATGAAAGTGTCACTGAAGATGAATTTAAGTAACAAAAAAAAGGAGCGAAGGCATCTAATGTCAGCTAAAGGTCTTATGAACAGTATCATATGGGCAGTATCATTATTTTGGGCACCAAGATGTCATCCGCCTGTGAACAGTGTTTGGTGCAAACAACAGTGCCAACTGAAATAAAAACAGATGGACCAAAATTCCCCTACTACTACCACGAAATGTGATATGAATGTCTTCAACGACATGAATCCCATTGGAACCTAGTATAGTTTTAAAACTATATAGGACGAGCAGATGTAGTGCACAGTGTGCCCACATGTGTTGAGGAGGACCCAAATAAATTTAAGTAGCTGGACTGATGAAGTCCATCATTCATACCAATGCCATACTACATCAGGTATGATTTAGTTTAGATGATGATGCCCTATCGCAAAACCCTTAGCTGGCATGACAGAAGTATTCTCTTTACACTCTTTCACTAACCTCATCTCCATCTGATAAAGAAGGCAGTAAACATTTGTACTTCTCCTTTTCCATTGTTGTCATTATAACAAAGTCATCCTCTTTGTAGAGAGCCCCTGATGAAGGCTATAAAACACAAGGAGAAGCATAGGTCAGTTCATATCACACAACAGAAGAACACAACTAAACAGCTTTACTCATTCTACATAGCATAACACGTTCATCCTCAATATACATTAGTGACCACCTCATAACGTTACTACAAGATGAGCCGCAACTTCAGCAGTGCTAACCACAGTGTTTACTTTACATGCCAACAACAACGACAGCTTCTAAACTCTCTAGTAGGTTACATAATTTATAACATTAGATCATTTTCGAAATACTATTGTCCACTAAGCTTTTCATAATCTTGTCAATATGACTGTTAGCTACATTACTGTAAGATCTTGTAAACAGGCTAACAAGCTAACATTTGCTGGTTTCAATGGATGCATGCAGTAATGTCAACTTATCAACCCAAATCACCACGACCAACATAAAAATGTGAATTTATAACATCTGGGAGCTCACATCGACCATTACCAGGCTGAAGTCTGCCCCGGGCCAGTTGATTTTGAAAGGAATTTCATCTGTAAATGAAGGGTAGCCTCCTCTGTTTGCCGAAACACTGAAACAAACGCCCAGCACGCAACCGCAAAATACGAAGAATGAGCGATTTGAGTGCATCGCCCTGTATCCTAGTAGGTGCTGTGTTTGAGGTAGCCTATGATTTTTGCATGGAACCACAGTGTACAGTTAAAATGCTGCATGCACTGCAACAGCCCACTAGACAGACAGTCAGGACATTCGGTGTCTGCAGATTATTTGACAACAGATGTAAGAGGAAGTGAGTCGATAGACTGCCACGTCCCTTTCCGGGGAAGTTTGAGGAGCGTGAAAACGGCTATCAAAAGACACACAAAAACAAAATAAACCGGAAACCATCTTAACTTCCTTTATCCCTTATTGTCTCTGCTTTCACAAACACTGTCAACAATCTTTAGAGAGAGAGAGAGGGAAATGAGGGAACCTTTCGTTAATTGGATTTTCAACTCTAAAACAACAGTTTCCCATATCATAGCATTTCTTGTCGTTTTCTTACTATGGATTTCCATGTAGTAGGGGACACAGTTGGGCAGTTGGACAGTTGCAACACTTTTTGCATTTCACTCAAATTGTTGTATTGGGCCTACAAACCAATCAGTAGCCTACCTGTTTATTAATAATGAAAAAAAAACATTTAAAACACAGTCTTAACAATTTGCATTTAAATGTGACGAGTCAAATGTTGCAACTGACCCCAGGCCTGGATGGTTGTGACAGGTAAAAAAAATAGGCCCACATCTTGTAGTAATAATAGCCTATGAGTATTTTCCCCCAAATATTTGATTGTGCTACAGTAGCCTAATATAACAATGTAATTTATTCATAAATATTGATCAGACAATAGTTGAGCTTTATTGATGCGTTTTGGTGTATGTTACAGATTCAAATCAATCAGTCAATTTAATGACACAGGAAAAAATTTAACAATTTGTGTGTGTGTGTGTGTGTGTGTGTGTGTGTGTGTGTGTAAGCTTAAAAAAAAAAAACACTGTAGGCTAACCCTCTTACAGTAACACGCACAACACACACACTTAGACCTACATACACACATACAAAATTATTTCTGTAAATAGTTTAAATACACCATCAACATGCAGGATTGGGCACTCCACAGCTACTGCACTTACCCAAATGACCGATGAATGGTTGAAAGAAAGATCACAGGTAGATTAGTTGGTTCTGTTCTTTGAAATTAGACAGTGCAGCTTTTGATATTATTGACCATAGGTTAGGCTATTAGTGAACAAACTACACTGTTATGGATTTGATAGGGGTTCTATTGCTTGGATTAATAGTTACCTCACAAATAGGCAATACTGTGTATGTAAGGCATAACAGCCGATGCAGTGACCTGTTCGACGGAAATAATGGCGAGGTGGAGGCTAGAACTCCGGCGACATGCGCAGCACGTGCCTCTGCCAAGCCATTACTTCCGTCAAACAGGTCTCCACGGAGGCTGTTATCCCTTTTATCTGCTGAACATAATTTTTTATCAACAACTTTCGGGAAATGCGGGAAATAACTTGTTGTAGCCACCGTTAAAGGAACACGCCACCGATTTTTGATATTTATGTATTTGCATTGTGCCCGAGTATTATTTAAGAAAACGCTTATGATTTTCTTCTTGGTGTGTTCAGTACTTAGATTCACATTATTAGCATAGCTTAGCACAATCACTGGAAGTACATGGTACCATTAGCATCA
>JASCIP010000037.1:16143581-16155008 GCA_034783695.1 Sardinella gibbosa | reverse complement strand
ATCTTCACTGCATCATACAGTTTGACTGTCTGTGAGACTCTGTTTCTATCCATTTCTTCTCAATCTCCACCTGTGATTGGAAACACACACACACACACACACACACACAATATATCAGATTTTTTTATTGTGTTTACACATATCCACATATCCAGCATTTTTAAATATGTCCACATTAGAGCGTTTTTTTTTTTTTTTTTTTTTAAATATATCCATTTGAGGCAGCTAAAACATTCATGTGTACATGAAAGGCTGAGACTGATAAAAAAATGTGTTATATACAATGTGTTACAACTACATTTGTGTAAACAGGGCCTTAGAGAGAATTTCATATCTGAAGAAGGTGATGTCTACTTCAAACACTAAAAGGTTGTAGCCTAATAGGTATAGTCAAATACAGTACTATGTAAAGCTCTGATGGAACTGAAATGGTTTTAAATACCCATCTTTCCATTTTGACCATTTTTTTGGTTAGCAATAACATAATGAATCACTTTCATCGACAATAATGTTGATTAATCTTAATTTTAGCACTTACCTGACAGTGATAGTAAGCTCTACTGCTCACATGTTTTTGTGGTTGAATGTCACTCTCTGTGCCAAGAGATCTGACACTTGTCTGGGAAACAACGGTGTCAGCAACTTCAAATTCCATGGTGGCAAAGGGGTACCAGTCTGTTGGGATCTCCTGGTCAGACCCAAGCTCGAGCTTGCAGGAGAGTGAATGCGGATGGTTCAGTGCTGCCAAAAGCAAAAGGCAATTTTGAGTTGTAGTAATGCCTTACCACCACCAGAGGGTGTACGTAGCATCTTATGATTATTTCTCATGTGGCTACAACATGTGTAACATTTTTTTCATCTCATTTTCATACGTGGACAAACAACCTTCAAAGCTTTGTCAGATAACTGAAGAAGCTGGCAGACAGAGGAAATGTTCCCTGTCTCAGGAAGCCTTGTCTATTTCAGCGACAGTCTCTAACTCAGAAAAGTTTATCCAGGGATTAGGCCTCAGGGATGACAAACATGATAACAGAGGCTGTGGGGTTAAGAAGGGGTGAAAGGAATGCTGAGTCTGCTTTGAAATCCCCATCTACACTAAATTAGTTATGATTCCCAGTGTGTTATTATGGGAATATGCATTCTTTTCAAACAAAAAGTATGGAAACTTCAATAAGATTTGTTTAAAAATAGATCTGTGAATTCCTAGCATGTTGTTCTTCTGTTACATTACATTGTTTACAACATTTTAAACTGTAGAGTAATACGAATTAAATGTTTGTAATCAAGGACGTAAGACATCAGGCAAATTATTTTTTCAGTGTTCTTTTGGGAATGAGTCAAAAGTATCATACGCCTGGAAATCTTGAATGAAATTCCATAGGATAAGAAGAAAAAGATGTCACCCTCTTAAAAGCCACTACAATGAGAACTAACAAAAGCAATTTCTAGTTAGTAATTAGTAATAAAAACAATTATCATACTGTCACATCTTACCCATATTCTTTGCGGGTAGCCTGTCAATCCTCCAAACGATTGCTCCATATACATTCTCATACTTGACAGTACCAACAGACACCTGCATGACGGGATGAGACTCGGGCATACTGACAGAGCCAAGGCAGGCATTTCTGTTCATACGGGACTTTAGGGACCTCTGTCGTAGCAAAGACACAGTGCGAGACACCTTGATCCAGTCCCCTGGAACGGGCACCCGGATCATTACGTTTTCACACAAAGGCTGGCCCTCAGTTGTTACTCCTACAGACGGAAAAGATGGTGACATATTGAGGAAAGCCTGCAGCTCCACATAAGCCCCTTGGACGGTAACTGAGGCCTTCATGGAAAAGGGGAGATCACTACAACCAATCAACGTTGTCTTGTAACGCATCAGCTCCAATCGGCAAGCATCCGGAGGTGAAAACTTCACCAGCCGTGTGTTGTTGAATTCGGTTTCCTTGACGCAGCTGTGGAAGTGACAGTCTGCGATTTCCATCCAGTCGTCATCTCCTTCTTCAGACCCATAGCTTGAGTCTCGCAGCAGCAGCTTTTCATCATTCAGCGCCATAAAACATTCACCAGGAGCATTCAGGAAGGCCAAACAGTGGATAGTTGTGACAGCCGCCTGCTCCAGCACAGCCCCATCCTTATCAAGCTTCATCCATACGTTGTCAGCTAATTGTAACGCCATCTCCTGCTCCTCGTAGTGTTTCCTTGGTTGGTGTGGGGGTGGAAGTCTCAACAACTCCTCCTCAAGAGACACGATGAGGTCCTCCATGTCTGCGTGGTCTGTGGTGCCAAACTTCAGTAGCTGTTCTACCTCTGCTTCGTGAGTCACCTCAGGCTTGGGGTGGTAGCGTTTGCGCTCAGTGTAGGTCACGTGTTCAATCTTCACAGTGTGAATTTTGCGGGGCTCGCCGTAGCTCTCCAGCTTGGGGCCAGAGAGCCGGCAGTGGGGAAGGAGCTGAAACTCCTTGAAGGGTTTCTCCAGGCCTTTCTCATAGTAGAGCTGCAGAACCCCACCAGGCAACATCTGCAGGTAGATGGGCCCCCACTGACGGGAAGACATCCGATTTTTCTTCTCCGGGATCCTCAGCATAAGCGGCCAGCCATGTCTTCTCTGGCTGCGGAAAAGCCCCTGGGGAACAAAAAGCGTTGGCTTCCCTCCATTTTCCTCATGTCTCTCCTCTTCCACGCTTGGCTCTGTTCTCTTACTGTCCTCGGCGTCATCCCCCAGTTCTGCCTCCCCTTCAACAGCACGCAAACGCTCCAGTTTATGGCAGATGTACGAATAGGAGCTCTGGAGGTGGGTGGCAGGGGGCGGCTCATAGCCTTCTTTGGTCCTGATGAAGAACCGAGGCAAAGTCGAGCCAGACTCCGAATCTGATGACGAGCTACCAGAGTCTGCATTCTGACTGGTTTCCCCCCAGAAAGGATTAGAGTGCCCTGGTTCGTCCTGAAACGAGGGGAAAGAGCTGGAGCTCTCTGAGGTGGGTTGAGTTGTACTTTGTCCGAGTCCAGAAGACGATAAAGCCGTCGAGGGGGAGCTGGAGACACTGCTGAACAGGTCCTGTCCTCGAGGGACAAAATTGAAAGGGGAGGCACTAGTTGGAGTCTCTCTCACAGGTGTACACATAGGAGTGTTGCTTGGGACACAGGTGCTGCCATTAAGGCCGAGGTGTATTTGGGGAGACTCAAGGGCACCGGTGAAGCTCCATGTGTGATCTCCCAGGGGTGGGAGCACTAGTTTTAGGCCATTGGGGCGTGGCAAGGACCTAGGGGTCGAGGATGAGGTCTGCAGCTGTTTTGGAGGCGAGGAGACGGGGGTTCCCTCATCCTCAAAGGTGACCCAGTTGGAATGGTTCATTGAACACATTCTTGATCCGTTGGCATCAGCACTGTATGGAAACCAGTGAGGGATGCTTGCAGTCTGTATCTATCTGTGGATAGAATAGGCATCACATTAAAACCACACAGTAATGATTTTGCCACATTATATGTCAGTGTTATTTTGTTTAACCCATGGTTGAGCCTGTAGTAATAGGTATTGTCAATTTAAAAAGAAAAATGAAACCTCATGCAGGGCATAACGGCTAAATGATGGAAGTTGCAATTTTGTAAGTTGTACAATGATGACAGTTGCAATTTAAAAAAATATATAGCCTATGTTGAAAGGGGGTAAAACTAGATCCATACCCTGGTAGTACCCTGGATCCATAAAGGTTGTTCATATATCATAACTTACTGCCAGTAACCTAAATGCCTCAACCACCTCCATCATCTGTGTTTAAGCAAATTAGGCCCAGCATGCCTAAAGGCTTCAATAATGTCTGGCATCTCAGACACCACCATACACACACACACACACAAACACGCACACACTCTCACTCAAACAAACACACACTATGGAAGCCGTAGCACAGACACTAGCTAGCTGCTTTTTAAGCAGCGCCAAACAACTATTTGATAGATCTTTTCAGCGATTCAAATGAAGCCTTAACAGTTTGTGTTGTGGTTCCTTGACTACAACGTTTGAGCTTCTACTGGTCTTGTACGTTTGAGGTTGTGTGTGTACACTGATGAATTACATGTTCATAGACGATGTAACACAACTGTGCACATATGCAAACATTTTATTTTGCAGTGCCTTCATCGTCTTGAGTATGAGGGCAGTCTTTACAAGCATATGATGTCATACCATATGCTGGTAGTGGTGTTAAGTGCGTCAACATTAAAAAGACAAGGGTCTTCTTTAAATTGTAACTGCCAACGTTTAGAGACATTATTTCATGTTTACATTTCCATCTCTTGAATGAATTTGACTGGGCTGTAATAACAGAGATTACAGTCTGCTTTAGAGCAGGCAAAGACAAAAATGTGTCACAGAGGGATATACTGTTTGCATTTGTGGCCCTCTGCTCATTTCTGGATCTTTCAGCTGCAGTTTCATACCAGCTGGCTTCTGTCACTCTGCCCGTTCTGACCTATTCTCATCTGACTGCTGGTTTAATTACATTTAATTATTCAATGGCACAGATTTTGCCTTTGGTCGCTTTGCCTGCCCTTCATGTTAATATTTTATTTGAACCAGTTTTCTCTGAGTAGGTCTAAGTGGAAACATCTGGAGTAGCAGAGAGCTGTGCTTTCTGAGAACACAGGCATGGAAAGAAATGAGGAAGAGGGAGGGGGAAAAATGCCCAGTACCACCATATTCCGTGCGTTCACCTCGGCAGATTGTGGAAGTGTTTAAAAATAGCCACTTGAATCAGCTGGTGACTGCTGAGTAATGTCTGAATGAAAGAATACAGCTGAAGATCTCAGCACAAAACACAGGAAAAAAAGCATGATGCCATATTGACAGAAGATCAGCTTACAGCACAATAACATTCAGCCCATCTGAGCCCAAACAGATAGGTGTTTGGTTGGGAAGTATCTTTGCTATTTCCTGTTTTGTACCCAACACATCAAGCACTGAGTTGCAAAAAAAAATTAATTATGTAATGTAATTACGCAGTGATTATGATGGTGCCAAATATGTCCACTTTAAAATCAGTAACCCCTTCAAGCTCTCTGGGGTTAGGCCTACAACACATTTATAAACAGAAAATCCTAAAGCCAAATAAAGAAAATCCTCAGAAAAAAAATGTGCTGGAATACAAACAATTTACTCAGTCACATTCTGAAACAGAGCTAAATAAGGTCCCATTACAAGGCGAGACTTACGGTATGAGAATAAGAAATAACAAAGTGAACAGTGGGTGTTAAACTATGACTTTAACAACCTTAAGCTGCAGAACCCTGGCCTTGACTACTCACTCCCCAAACTCATGGAGAGACTGTGGCCTACTGTGATGCAAAGCCTACATTAGAAGAAGGGATTTTTCTTTTCTTTTCTCGGAGGAAAAACCAACAGACCTTCCCCAGAGTGAAAACAGAGGAGGGAATAGCACTGACCCAGTTCCACGGCTGCCAGTTGCCGTTCCCCTGAACAGGGAGGGCAGATAAATGAGAGGTTACAGAATCTTTGGAGACCAAATAAGACATTCCTTACATTCCGCTGGGACAAGCACCATGCACACAGGAAATGCCAGCTCTTCTCACTCCAGCATATTTGCACATGAAACAAGTAGTTTGTATTACAATTAATTATTGTTCTTCACAAACCCATGTGCCCCCTCTGTCTGCTCACATACCCAGATGGCATAAGCATTATCACAAAGTGAAGTCAAAGTGTCATTGTTTGTCTGTGTGTAAACAGAGTAGAAATGGAGTAGACATTTGAGAGAGCAGGTGTTCCCATACACGGGTCTAGTCTAGTCCTAAACTAAAAGAGAGCATAAATGGACTAGTACTATGATTAGGCTTAATCAATCAACATAAAACAAGCTCTGTATGCTTGGTCAACTTGACCACTAGGCACTATAGAATCACTGTAGGCTATGTCCCACAAAAGACACCCAAATTAATAACATCAACAAAAGACTATTTGCTCGCATATTTATGGATGACTAGCTGTGTATTAGTGTGCACAGATCTTTTAAGATAAAATTATCAAAATGTACATCTTTATTTTCAGTTCTGCCATTCTTCTGAATGAGGTGAATAAGACTGGCAGTTAATGGGGGTGGGGGTGGGGTGTGATCCATGCCTCAATCTCTGATAACCCCCACAGCATATTTTTATTCCACTGCCTCCATCTTCTAGCCAACTTCCAGCTTCCAACTTCAACTAATGTCTCTTCCATTTTAGATCTTTTTATGTTCACATGACACCAATTATTGTTCAGTGATGGGTATTGTTCTGTTACAGCATCAGATGGGAAAATCCCATGGAACTGATATAAAGTCTATGAAAAACTCGTGCATCAAAAGCCAGAAGCAGAAGCAACCATGCTTCTTCTGGCAGGGGGACTACCAATGGAAAAAGCCTTTTGGTTACAATTGGGTGCATTTACATTTTCTATGTAAAATGTCAATAAATGTACACTGTCTCTATAACAAATAAAAAGTTAATTAAAAATAAATAATAAAGTAAGAGACTGTCAGGGGGGTTTTGGTAACCTCTAACTGTCCAATCGATCACATGAGTGTTCCCACACTGATGATAAAAACAAATTCTGAACTCTTTAATCTGGTATCCTGTATCCAGTATCTATCTCTTTGTGGTGTTAAATACATGGCCTGACATATTTACACAAACTGTTACATTTTAAACAAATAATTTCTAAAATTGCCATCTTCAAAAGCCACTTCAGATCTGCCCTTTTAGATAATTACAGAGCACAATGTTAGCAGTGTGCCACTACATTCTATTCCTCTCATCTCTGCTTACATAGCCTGATGTATCAGCCGCTTATTTCATTCCATTTCATGTAGCTACTGCTTACAGTTTATGATTACTAAATTCAGATGAACTCTGAGTGTGACCCTGCATGAGGGAGGGATGTTTATTTTACTCCCTGCAGATTTTCTAATACTCTAATTAATGCTAGGCTACCTAAGGCCAACTAGCTAAATAATGTATTTCTATACATAGTCCTGTAATTGCTTGTTTCCAGGCAGCTAAAATTTCTCATACAGTAACTAAACCCTTCACAACACCTTGCCAAAAGCCTAACATTGCTGATTCATCCAGTCCTTTTTAAACACTGTCACTGAGAACATGGACTACAAGACCTATAGAGGTCTAGAGGAAATTGGCTTAGAGTTATACAGATGGCCTACAGTTGTACAGAATTATTTAGAAAAAAATGTTGAAGGGTGCTACTGGAACTTTCCAACCAATTACAGTATATTGACCTATAGTTATTGCTTCCAACAACCAATGTGAAATTAATTGAGCAAACAAAAGCCTCCACTGACTAATTTCATTTTAAAAGTGAATATGTCTGGGATCAAATCATTGGTCTGGATTTTGTGCCTTTAATTTGCCTCTGTAACAAACACTAAAGATAGGCCACAGTATAGCCTACTATTTCTGGTACTTGGCAAAAACCTAAATATGAAAATAAACCAAAGGGGACTGGCAGCAGCTGACCCTGCCTCACTTCCATACCCATTCGACAAAAGGCATTTGCCATGACCTGAATGTTTTTGAGATAAACAATCCCAAATCCACATCCAACGCGTAGAAACTAGGACTATCTACTCCCAGTCAGGGCTGTGTATAAACAACTCAGGCATGCTGGATTGACTGAGCCGGGGCAAACGCAGCCCCAGCAGCAGAAAACTGTCACGAAAGGATAATGTCAGGCTATGATCAAGCCACATCACCACCTCTCTCCTTTCGATGACAAGACACAAAACAGCTGTAAAATTTATAACACTGATTTGCCCATACGCGTCAGACATTCGGACTACAATAGCTCAGTTCGTAGTTTTACGCACAGGACACCGTTACAATTCATAAACACTATAAGGATAACTCAGACGTAAAGGTAACGTTAAGAGTATCTTATCTAAATAGCATACATTCCTCAGTCGCCCACGCTTGTGATAGGCTAGTTTATGATAGATAAACAAAAGTGATGAGAAGATACAATGTGAATCTCAGTTTTGTCTCCACCATATGAAACAAAGTAACGCTGTTGCCAACCATGGACTGCGGTCATCAACAGTGGGGTCAGCTAAGTTTCTCTTTACTTCAAGGGGGTCGTTTAACTTTTAACAACAGAAAAGAAGAAAACTTACTTGGTATAAAATGGCTGAACTTGAACCACTTTCCAATTCAAGTCATTGTCCCACTGTTGTTGCCAACTCCGCGTGCGGAAGCGTTTGGGTCCGAAATTTACCGGATTCAAACAAAATGGCAGAGATAGTCTGGCCAGCTGCTGCAGTACTGTTCGCAATTCCGTCTCTCCCTGCTAACCAGGGCTGACGAGAGGCCCAGCCAAACAAGAGGCTCTGCGATGGAATGACTGTAGCCAACGTAGCACAACCCTATCAACCTCCCCCTCCCAACCGGTGACGACTGTCTAGCGGAATCCACCAGAAAGCTACATGTAACTTCCCCAGTGGGCCGATGAGACTACACGCACAGTGTCATCATCAGACACTGTCCGTCTGCTCTTATGTCATCTGAATTTAGTGCGAGTTTTCTGATCGCATAAAACATTAGTTTTCAAGTTAGTAAGAGGCCAAGAAATTCTATTAAAACATTAGGCTAAATTGGATAGCCCTACTGGGCATATGGTGCAGTTGCACTCTGGAAGGTCTGTGTTTGCCTCGGCTGTGTGCAAGACTGTGTGGTTCTAAGGACATTTATGCTTCTTTTTTTTTTTAGCCAACTAGAAGTAGTTGTGACAATACAGTTGCCTTTAGCTTACCACTCTCCAGGATTTAAAATAAATTAAATATATATGAACTTCCTCCCCCCTTTATGTTTTTACCCAAAAGACCGAGAGACCCAGGCTACCAAATTAAAAGTTGACTGGTCCCCACATAATTCGATGCACAGAAATGTGTTTGCCATCACTGATGACTGGAAGGAGTAGATAAAAACAGCACATTCTAGATAGAGACAGATGAATGGCAAGAACCAATTAGAGAGACCGATAGCTGCGGTCACGGTCGGGGTGGGGTTAAAGGGCCACAAAACAGAAATCTAAAATGAGACACCACCCAAGGAGGGGTCGGGAATACAGATGTTTTTCTTCCATGCCATCCACAAGATATGACATGAGAGAGATCTTCAGCAGTGCATGTACAAAAACAATTAGACAAACATCCACAATAAGGCTTAGGCCTACATTTCCGCAAATATACAACATATTTCTCCTTTAACCTGAACCAAAGTGATCTGTAGTTTTTGTTTTCAAGTTGTGCTCAGGGGCACTTCACCACAAGGCCCTCTGCCATGTTGCATTCATTTAAACACATCAGTTTCGGCCGTTTATACTCATTTCAAACAATAAAGTGTATTGTAAATGTTTTCTTGTACTGTACATGAAACTAATTTAGAGATTAAAAGTGATAGATATGAACTCCTGTTGTATCTTCAACATTCTCAAAATCCCTCTAATTTACTGCCTCACTGGGATGAAATGTGAACACTGAGACCACTACATGCACTACAAGAGCGTGCCCATGATGGTAAGATACTGGGGGCCTTCCTTGGAACTTTTTTCCCACAGTAAAGTGAAGAGAGGGGTGTGTGGTGGGGGCAGGGAAACCCTGCCAACCCCATAGCACAGTCAGAGTAGAGCCCCCTTGGGAACATGCCCAAAACAAACATGAAAACAAACAAAGAAGAGCTGGAGGGGTGAGCGAGAGTCAGCAGAGTGCTGGCAGGCTGCCATGCAAATGTGGTCAGTATAGGGAATCAAGAGCCCCCCTCTCCTCTCCCCTTTCCCAAACTCCCAAACTCACTGGCCACTGAACAGCCGATAAAGCAAGCTGTGATGAACAAGTTCACCAAAACTCAATACCTCCCATGTTGGATAACAAAAAACGGCTGAGAATGCAACTGTCTTTTCGATAAAAATGGAAAGGATTTCTAGATACTTGTTTGATACGATAAAAACAAAAAGACACAAAAAAGCAAAACAAAACAAATTATTGTCTTGAGTAGAACTTTTACTTTAATTTTGGAAATTTTAGTTGAATGACATACATTTTATTTGCACAGACACTCAAAGGAGGTGTGTTGGCAATCTCTTCACATTTTGTTTTCTCACAGTGGTAAACTTTATGTGCCCTTTAAAAAAAATAGCATGGAAATAGCATGGAAATGAACAGAAAGATGGCATCTGTAAACTATCTTGCCAGTTGTCTGACTTTGTAAACTACGATGGAGTTGATGGAGGGGGGACTCTTTCAATTAACTGGGGGCAAATGTGCACAGTTTGCCAACACACCATCACACAATTTAGCATTGATAAGCCGCACACAAAACAAGAAATGGAATAGATGTATTCCTATTTCAAAATGTCAGATCACCACTGGTGTAAAAAACTATCGGCAGCATTTCAGCTCCCACTACTCTCTCACTTTCTGTGCACGTCTAGTGACGGTGTTCATCTTCAACACATCAACATAAAACAACTTCATTGGTTCAGTGAAACATTCAGAGCCTTTCGAATAAAATGCCTATGTACTATAGCATGTACATTTTCAAGAAAGAAAAAGCACACTGAACGACACACATTAAACATGATTTTCTTCCCCGCCCAAAGAGGTTTATTTTCATAAGTAACCCTTTTTGATCCATTGGTGCTCTCCCTACTTTGTTTTCAACCTGCCTCTCTAAAGACAGAAATCAGTGCACAGCCGTTAACAAGTTGAGTTACAAGAGCGCTACCACACAGTACTTTGAATAACAGGCCCACTGATTCTTTTTCTTCCGACTCCTTTGGCCACTAGTACTCAAATAGCATAGCAGTTATCTGAACTCTCCTGACACACAGAAATGAAATGTCAAGGAGGAACTGTAAGTGTATCCAAATCCATCCCCTCTGTCGCACTGAATGAAGGCAAACCTACCCCCCCCCCTCCCCACCCCCTCTTCAAGAACTTACTGGTGCATTTATAATCGTACATATTTGCTCTCATCTACAACTATCTTTGCATATAAAATTTATACAAGTTATACATTAATACAAAAAAAATCTCTCACTGCCAGTCCCTTAACAGTGCCTCCGTCAAACATGTAAATGAACAAATGAATTCTCGCCTCAAGCTCACATGATTAAAATGCTCCCATAGCCAATGCCCAAGACAGAAGTCCTTGTGTTTGACATGAATTTATCCCACGTCGTCTGTGTGTGTGTGTGAGGTCACACAATTCACACATTTTTCCTCCTCTTCACTTAGTCTCAGTCACACTCTCGTTCTCTCACACACCCACACAAACATATGTATGCGTGCATGCAGATGCGCACGCACACACACACACACACACACACACACACACACACACACACACACACACAAC
>JASCIP010000037.1:15773234-15783281 GCA_034783695.1 Sardinella gibbosa | reverse complement strand
TCACTCTGTGTGTGTCTCTCTCATTGTCTATGCTTTTTACACACACACACGTGTGTGTGTGTGTGTGTGTGTGTGTGTGTGTGTGTGTTGTTGTTGTTGTTGTGTCAGGGGACGGGACAGGAAATGCATGATGCACACACACATACAGATCGACAGGCAGAAAGGTTCCAGCCCCTCATACAAACACACATGAACACATTTTATCACTGTGTATGTGTGTGTGTGTGTGTGTGTCTGGGGAGGGGACAGGAAATGCATTACAAAGACACATACAAATAGACAGAAAAACAGACACACACACACACACACACACACGCACACACACTCACTCACAAAAGAGGGCAGGCAAACATTCTAAAAGGAAGGAGGTGCTTGGCTTAAATGAAGACTAACAATGCTCTCACTCCTATCAACAAATAAGCTGAAGGCCATATTTAATGTGTTGCATGAACTACTTTTAATTACCCGAGTGTTCAGCGTACACAGATATAATGAGGTTACTGTGTTTTCCCTCTATAATTATCTACAGCCACTGATATTTAACTTAACAAGGCAATTTAACTCTTCAGTTCCTGTACCTTGCAAAGGCAGAGGTTCCTCCAAAGAATACGGCTAATTTAATGCTTCTAAGATAATTGAACAAATTTATATACATATTCAGAGATTTTCTCCTTTCCATGTCGCCAATAATTGTGAACTAAATGGAGCAATAAGAATCAAATGCCAACAAGTCTCTGTGGGGAATGGTGAGTCTGTGCCTGCCTGTGAGAATCAGCACCTTGGACAGCGACATAACAAGGCGACTGGGTCAGGAGATACAAAACACAGGATGAGGGAACGGCTGTCTGCATTCATGGACTGAAAGAAGTTGGAATTTAGACAGAACTCTTTGAAAGCATTCATTGCCATCGCCTCTCCCCAAATACCCCCTCACAGTTTTACAGTTTATGTCTGCTTCTCCCACACAAGTGCAATTTCTGTCTCTCAACAATGCGGACAGACATCCTGCATTGTGAACTATTGTATATAAGTCAAATCTAGGCCTTGGCTTGGAGGCTGTCTGACAATCTCACTGGCTGGCCTAGTGGCAGAAAGATCCATTCTGTGAAGCTGTAGGCCTATCCACCTTAGCTGTTTGTTTTGTAAAGTTTGCCCACAGTATACCTTGAGGAGTCAAAAAAGGGATGTTAGGACCCCAAATCTGCCATAAATCTGAAAGGCAGAGAGATAGATAGAGAGAGAGAGAGAGAGAGAGAGAGAGAGAGAGAGAGAGAGAGAGAAACAGATGGAGGTCTAAGGCAGGGTGCAAAACCTTGGTGACTCACAGACTATTTTCAGGCATGTTAATCATGGAAAATGAGAGTGAATTTAAAAATGGCTGTATTTCAAAAATCATATACTTGCCTAGATCTAGTTGACAGTCTGTTAGTCTATATATCATAACAGTGTGTACAAATCCATTTATTTTCCTTTTACAGTAAATACAATATCAAACATGTGTGCTATTCAAGACAATACCAGTATGTGTATGTGTATAGTATGTGCTCGATGGTGTTTTGAACCCTCGACGGCACCCTCCAGGCAGTGCTGCCTGCCAGGCACTACCTTAACCCTAACCCTAACCCTAACCCCCTTAACCCTCTCCCTAAACCTACAGTTTTGGGTGCTTGCAGGCAGCACTGCCTGGGATGCCTAGAAGGTGCCTCCGAGGGCTCAACAGACCATTCACCATAGTACAGTATGTCCACATTATCTTCACATGAAATGTATATTCACTGTCAAATTTACTTATTTGGATCCTATGCATTTCTGCACATCTTTCTTCCACATGGGGGTTTATTCTAAAGACATTTTTTCATTGCATTTTCATTTTTATAACTTGCTGTACCACACAGAGGGGACTAAACTCCACTAAAAATTGGGGCACCAAACCACAGCAGTGGTTGTCAGAGCTGAAACGGTCCCAGGTACGGGTACACTAAGTCTTGTTGTTATTGTGGGGATAGAGCTCAGTGTGAAAACAATGCAACACTTTGTGTACCAACCTACCCCATGTGTATTGGCGGAACATTTGATGCTGCATGACAAGGTGGGGCTTTCATATCCACACCCTACTCTCTGGTGAGGAAAACATCTCTCATGTGTTATTCTCGCCATATTTATCCATGCTGTTGAATTTAAAAAGAACTTAAAAATAAATATATAAATAAATAAAAATAAATAAATAAATAGACAAAAAAGAGTTGCATTCATGACTATGTGGTTTGTTCTTTTTTCTCCAAAAGACAGCTAACTATGAAGAGTGGAATATTACTGTGAATGCTGTGATGTTGGAATTTAGTCTGTTGGTATGCTGGCTGTTTTTTCCAGGGTTATTTTTCCGTGGCTGTTTTTTTGCTCAGCACATTAGGACAGAGATGAAGAGATGGAGATTAGTCTGGCTTCAGTGGGCCGGGCTATTAGACTCGCGGGTCACAGGCACTTTGGCCTCTTACAAGTTGAACCAAACTGCACATGAGAACGCAAGAACACAAATACACTACATCACAAAACACACACACACACACACACTCACACACACGGTGTCTCAAACAGACATACAGTACATGCACTCACAGACATAGACAGACACACATAAGAGTTACGCAATGCACACACACACACACATACACACACACACACACACACACACAAAGTCCTTCACATGCATGCAAAAGCACACACTCCCCCTGCCCTTCCCCACACATACAGTACTCAGAGAGTCTCAGAGCAGATGTCTGTGAGTGCAAGAGCAAACGCAGAAGCGGTCCGGTCCAGACTGGATAAATGTCAAAGACGTTTCTTCTCAGCCCGCCGTAGCCATCCTCTCTGCCCGTGGAGCCTGTCTGTCGCCAGCTGGCCAGTTTAGTGAACCCGGCTCTGTTTTGGCTCTCTGAGCACATGACAGATGTGTGCTCATAAGGTGACAGCTCGCCTGGCCGCCAGGATCAATGACCTGTCAATAAACCATCTCGCAGGGAGAGCAATGTGCAGTGTGTGTGTGTGTGTGTGTGTGTGTGTGTGTGTGTGTGTGAGGGAGAGGATCTTGTACAGAGGAACCAAGGAAATGATTGTGTGTAATGCAGAAGTCCATGGCAATCAAGTGGCAGAGGGAGGAAGAATATAGAGCTTGTGGGAGATAGGCTACAGTGGGAGAGGGAATATGATGAAAAATGGTCACATGGAAAAATGGTGATATGAAAGAAAGTCAGAGAGAGAGAGAGAGAGAGAGAGAGAGAAATGAGGAAAGGAATGGAAGAGGAGAGAGCAAAGGGACAGAAAGACAGAGACAAAGGGGAGAGAGAGAGACAGAGAGAGAGAGGGGGGTGGGGGTGGGGGGGTTAAGTGCTTCTTTTTAGCTGCACTGGCAAACAGAATCCTTCTCTTTATCTGTATAAGGGAGGGCTTGTAGTAAATTGAAGGGCTCTTCAGAGAGCAAGGCAGGAAGTAAGAGAGGAAGCAAGGGAGGGAAAATAGAGGGAGAGGAGGGAAAAAAAGAGTGAGAGAAGGAAAGAAAGAGTGAGGGAGTGAAAGAGAAGAAGGGGGAGTGTAATGAGAGCACTCAAACACCATATGTTGCTCTCAGGACCTCCCCTCTCAAGGTTGCCTTCCACTCTGTATCACTCTGTCCCACTCTTGGTCCCAATCCCCCTTTTCAACTCTCTCTTTCTCTCTCTCTCTCTCTCTCTGTGTATCATTACTTTCCAGCAACACATTAGTAAGACTTTGGCAAAGGCAGGGCAAAGTGACCCCCCCAAAGAAGCGTGCTACTCTCTACAGTAGATCAGGCGTCCCGGTGGTGTAAGCCATCTGACCAGTAGCATCACCCACAAACCTGGGGGGAGACATTCTGGGCACTTGGTTGTCAACCACCCCAATGCCCTAAAAACACACACACACACACACACACACACACACACACACACACAGACCAACAACCCCGTCACATACACCCACATACCCAAACACAAACACCAACTTAACCCCACCTCCACCTACCACCGACACACTCACACACACACACACACACACACACACACACACACACAAGCACATACAGTAGCCTACATACACACACTCACAAACACCCTGTGTCTCCTTCATGCTTGAGAGGCTTGGCGACGTCTACCACTCTCTGCCTGCAGGGAGGGCTACCAGTGGGTCAGACGTCCCCTGTCGACCTGGACACTGTTTCCAAGCGGTCAACACACGGGTGCTGTGGCACAGCTGGCCATGTGGAGGTGAGAAGTCATTGGTGATAAAAATGGCGCCGGTGAGCAAAGGTGTCAAAAGCTTGTGAGAGGCGGCCCCGTCGGGCTGTCTCTCGGCAACCTCAAGTCAGGTGCCGTGGAAACAAGCGAAGCAGAGTGTCCCTGGGCAGGCGTGGCCATTAGTGTTCGAAAAAGACTGCCTATGTGTGTGGGTGTATTTATGAGTGTGTGTGTGTGTGTGTGTGTCTGTGTCTGTGCAATTGGGGTGTTACTGAATCAATGTCACACCCAATAGCCCATAGATGACACAAGGTGGTGGCGGTGCTGGGGGCTGGTACCGGTGAGTCTGTGTCTTGTGATGGTGAGAGCAAATCTTTAGAGGCACGTCTCTCCTCATGCTCACCGGCCCCTCTGCAGACAGGTCGCAGTATTTGAAAGCTATTGACGTATGCGCGCTCGATCAATGCAACAACAAAGTGCTGAATTAGTGGGACACAGGGTAAGGTGAGAGCTGGATTGGCCATACAAGCGTGTGTGTATCTCTCCCTCTTTTCTTTCTCTCTCTGGTTTTCTATCTCCCTATCTATCTCTCCCTCTCATTCTCTCTCTCTCTCTCTGTGCATGTATACTGTATGTACGCTAGTGTGTGCAACACAGGGAGAGGTAGGCTTAAAAAAGGTGGCTTGGCTATAAAAAGGTGACTTATGGTGTGTGTTTGTGTGTGTGAGTGAGTGTGCGTGTGCGTGCACACAGGTATGCGTATTCCTGATGAGCGTGTGAAAAAGGGAGAGCAGTCCTAAGCAGAAAAAAAAAAAATAAAACAGATGGACTGACATAATGTCTCTTGTTTGACATCCAAAGCCACTCCTCAATGTCATGTCTGCATTTGGAACACGTGCCGTGCCCAGTGTTTGTCCACAGTAACAACAGCTGTTTAATGCTGCTCGTTCGCCAGCGCTGCCAACTGGATCCAGATGGTATTTATTAAGCCAATATTGTACTCCCACATCAAACTAAAGTAATATTGCATATTGGGCTGGCCCGTCTGTAAGTCCTCTTAATCATTTACTGTATGCCAGAAGCGGTTCTGTTGAGAGAGCAGAGGGGCACAGTGAGATCCATTGTGTTGATGAATTGACCGAGGGCATGGCAATGTAATGTTCCCCTCAAGGTTTCATTCACTCCTGCCTGTTTTGGCTTGGTCATAATGCTGGAATTTAGCGCTAGCAAACCAGTAGCATCGGCTGTGATTGGTCAAGGTTTCTGCTAACTAATCACTAATTTGATTTGCCTTCATCTTTCATGGTTTTCATTTGCTCGTCATTACGGGTTTGACAGGTAAATACCTTTTCATTGGTAAACATCTGTTATGAATCATATCACTCATGCAAACAGCAAAAATATGAAACTATCATTATTCGAGATTCTGCTGTAGTACAAAATAAGACTCGTAATTTTGCAGACTGAACTCTAATAAAATAAACTGTAAAACTATTTAGGTAAAATAGCCTGTCGGCAGCGATTAGCATTCATCACAATGATTTTCCCCCGCATTCAACTGGTGCTGGATTTTGCAGATTAGCCTGCTGTTGTGATTTGCATCTGCATTGTTATTAAAGCTGCAAACCTGATACCGTGCATCGTTCCTCAGGCCTGCAGAACTATCTTCAGGCTTCCGCTTATTTGTTTAAAAGTTGCCTGCTTTGTTTATGTTTTTTTTTTCCCCGCGCTGTGCAATCACATTTGTATGCTCTTTTATGTCTGGTAGAATAGAATGTTTGCGTGTTTTGTTTAGCTTTGACGTCGGAGCTCATGCCATGTTGTCTGTAATCTCCCTACAGTGACCCTGTCGTGACCTCTTCCTCTCTTTCTGACCCTTTGGTGCACTCACAGCACCTGGGCCACTGGGAAAGAGATGGGCTGCATTATACTATACTGTAGGCTGCTCTGAGCTTTTGTTTTTCTGCATGTAAATTTCCCTTCTCCACTCTGTGGAGTGTTTAAGCACCCAGGCAGGCACAATCAAATTTACCTCATATACCACAGAGCAACATTGGAAACAAATTAGGGAAAGAAGAGAAGAAGAAGAAGAGGCCACACAGTCTCCTCACGTTCCCTTTGGATCTGGTTTGCAGACATGACGTGGCGTACTGCAGGTAACCAAATGCACTCATGCAAACAATTCCACCACTGAGGCCATGTTTAATTAAATGTCTGTTTCTTTTTCTCCCTCCTCCTCCTCCTCCTCGTTTTATTTGTATATGCTGTCGAGAGAAACATCTCCATTTTCCAATCCCCCCTCCTCGCATCGAGTTTGGATAACAAAAGTCAACATTCATTACTCTCTCCCTCTGTTCACTCGTTTTTTTTTTCCTTCTTCTTTTTTTTCCTTTCTCCTCTCGTTTTCCATCGTCATCAAGTTCGGTTGTTGCGGGCGGAAGGAACAGAGGGTTCTGGTCGAGAGTGAAGGAAGGAGTCTGCGTTGCTATGTGAGACGGCGGACCAGCGGACCTCCAGGATGATTGGAGGCCAGGCCAGGCCAGGCCAGTCTCCTTTCTGCCTGAGAGGAGTCCTTGGAAGCAGGCTCCTTTATGTCTCAATTAAAACGCAGCCCCACTGCTCCCTCTGGCCAGGGCTGCCATTCTGACTATGGCTCTCATCAGTTTAATTAAATACACACACACAGCTGACAACACAATCTCGCTCGCAGGGACCTCTCAGAGGAGCACACACACACACACACACACACACACACACACACACTCACTCACCCACTCTCTCCCTCTCTCTCAAATATACTCTCACACATACAAAGTGAATGCATATGGCTTTGCAGTTCTATAGATAAACACAAGGACACATATGGAGACACACATACACGCAGTGTAAATATACACATTTTCATGCACTCATACAAACAAAGAAATGCATTAGCATACACACATTTACAGAAAGATGTAAATAAATAATCAGTCCTACACACACACACACACACACACACAGGCATATCATCTCACAGTGCAATCAGCCGTTCCCATCATCACACATGCACACACAACAGCCCTCCCACGCTCCAACAAACGCCCACCTCCTTACACCGTGGTGTTTCTCCTCTCCTCACAGCCATGTGTCCTCCCCAGACGCCTCCTGAGGCTCCATGAGTTGTCATTAGCATCCGTAATGATGTTGTCTCGCCAGTAGCATCGTTAGGGGGAGTGGATGATGAATCCCCCCTGGGAGGGGTGGGGCAGAGGCAGGGGGGATGGGGGGCATAGGTGGTGGTGGTGGTGGAAGTGGAAAAAGAGAGAGTTGGCACCAGTTTTTTTTGCTGGGGTAATCCCCAGGCAGGCTGTCAGAGACGGTTTGGCTGAACTTGTTTGCCATGTGACATCACTCGGGGGAGCTGCAACGTCCATCCATCCATCCATCCATCCATCCGTCTATCCGTGTGTCTGTCTGTCGTCTGTCCGCCCACACTCTTCTCCCCTGTCTCTTTTCCTCCAGTGGGGACGGAGACGACGGAGGGAGAGGGATTAGCGTGAATACCTCACACCCCTCACCCACTCCTGCTGGGACTAGGGCCTGGCAAAGATGCCTGCTTGCCAAACCCCCCACCCCCAATCAAAGCCCCTTACCCCTGTGCAACACGCGCAACTCGTGGGCGCAGGCACAGGCTGGCACAGACTGCGACAGCATGCGTCCGACTGCAACAGCGCTGGCATTAGCGTTAGCAACAGCGTTAGCGCTGAAGCTGCTACGCCAGAGTGCTTAATCAGAGGGAAAGGCGGCAGAGGACGCCTGGCAGAAGACTTGGGGTGAGGATTTGACACACTGCCACATGATGAGAGAGTCCTGCAGAGATTTTATGGCTAAATCTGCGCCAGACTGGGGATGACAGAGGATGTTAAATATTAGGCCTACTGTAACCACATCACCATCCAAAGCACTGTGTTGAATTCCGGTTTATTACAGCGTCAAAATAACACAATTCTATCTATATATAATCTATAATTGCATCTTAAAATGACACATCATCTACAGTAGTTACTGTAGATAAAACAAACCCTTGTGACCACATAACTGTTACGATTTCCCCATATTGTTCTTTGACCTTCTAGACTGAGTCTAGACTGATTCCCAAAACTGTCACATCACTCTGGCGTCACACTCCTCTCACATCTGCCATTATTACTGGATCCATCAGCACCCCTGTCTGGCAAACCGTCACTGTCTGAGCGGACGCGTCGCTCTCTGTTTGGGGACCGCGTTATCTGGAGGCATTGTCATTGGGAGTGTGAGAACGACCGGCTCTATCTGGCATCGTCAGACGGGCGCAACAAGCCCTTGCCAGATTGTTCCGCTGCAGCAGACTCACAGAACTGACAGCAGATCAGTCTTGAGGGTCCGGACACGGGAGCATAATTAAAACACAATCCATCTGACCAGGGCTGAGCTGGCTGCAACGGTCCTGCCTCCCCCAGAGAGAGAGAGAAAAAGGGAGAGAGAACTCGCTACAGATGCAGGAGTGGAAAGAAAGGAACAGGAGAGAGAGAGAGAGAGAGAAGTATGGGGGGAAGAGAAGAGTCAGGGTTGAGGGTGAGGGTGAAGTTATTTACTCAAAGAGAGACTGAATGAATGAATGAATGAAAGAATGAATGAACGTGATAGAGAATGGAGGAATGAATGAGTGAGTGAGGGAATGAATTACTGCAAATGAATGGCTGAACGACAGCATGAATACATGAATGGGAATGAATAAATGAATCAATGCATGAGTGAATGAGTGGGGGTGGGCAGGGCAACGCAAAGTGTCTACATCCAACGATCAAAAAGCCTCAGAGACCAAAAAAAAAAAAAAAGGCAGACAGAGGCGACAGAGTGAGAGGGAAAGGGTGATACAGAGATAAAGAACAGATGAGTGACTAAAAGAAACCATGAGGCTGCAAAGACTGATAGAGAGACAGACAGAGAAAGACAGAGAGAGAGAGAGAGAAAAGACAGAATGAACGAGAGAGCAAGAGAGTGAGATATGGAGAGGAGAGAAGCTAAGAATTAAGAAAGAATGACTGGAGAGCCCGGCGCCGATAGCTGACGCAAGGCTGGGGTAATGGAAAAATATTCATGATTGAGTTAAAAAAGTGATTAATTTCTCACGCACGGTGGCATTTCTTTGTAGTCGCCTTTATGGATGTCTTGAGCCATTAGGCTGATCCATTCCCAATGGAAAAAGTACTCCATAGATTCATCTTTACTCTGCGCCCTGTCACGGCTCTCCGTAATGCAGGGAGGGAGGGAGGGATGGATGGGGCATGTGCACACATTAATCATATGCAAGTGTTTGCAGAGCAGCACTCTCTGTCTGTCTCATGTACTGCCACCACACATTTGTGTTCTGCTGCTGGGTGGGGTGTGTGTGTAGGTGTGGGGTGTGTGTGTGTGTATTGTGTTGTGACTGGGAGTCACCGTGTTTCAAGGAACAAATGGGTTTCCTTCGTCCAATAATCTTGTCTTATACTGACAGATAAATGAAGCACATCAGGCAATTTTTTGGAGCTGGGCAAAAAAAAAATATGACTGTCAATGTGTTTCTGTAGGAGAGAGAGAGAGTGTGTGTTTGTGTGTGTGTGTGTGTGTGTGGTGGGGTACACTGGTGCTGAGTTTTTGGGGGCCAGACAGGCTTATTCAGACAGTTTTTTAAGTGGCCGTCGTCACGTTAGGGGCAGGATCTGCTGAAAACTGTGACTAGTTCCCAGACGTTCTTCACTAAATGACATGGCTAGCAGAGTTATGGAGAGGA
>JASCIP010000037.1:15668498-15684575 GCA_034783695.1 Sardinella gibbosa | reverse complement strand
CAGACCCCTTTTGAAGCAACGTCACGCTGGAGGCAATCGTTCCAATGGGCTAAGTATAACGTTACTTCACCTAGGCTACAAACTAATTTCAGCGACTGTGAGTTAGCTCTTGTCAAGGCAAACAAATATACTGGTAGTGTCAACAAATCTAACTGAACACATGGATTTTATTTGTTTTTAATTAAAACTTCGCTTAAAACCCAGCACATCGCTAGCTGACGTTACCAGTTTGTTTACCATGGGATAAAGCGGTTTTCTGTCAAAAGTGCTCATTACTTCTACAACATTTTTAAATACTGAAAGGCTCACGGGGTCGCTATTGTAGTTAGCACTGTATAATTTAATATACATCTGATAGATTATGTCAAAATTATAAAATGTAGGATTACCTGTTGGTAAGTAATATAAGAAGACACTGCGAAAAACGGTCAGTTTTGTATTTTGGCGCCTGGAGGCTTTCTGCCGCCACTAGCAGTTTTGGAACGTCGGTGATGGGAATGTACATTTTGACAGTTTTTGGTATTATGCCTGTCCAAATCTTGTATAGAAATCTCCCAAATATGTATACAAACGTCCTTTAGAGTTACATATACTATGCCCAATTTGCTGTGTATATGATTTTAATCACACAAATTTAAAGAAACATGTAATCTTGAGGTGTCTGCAAAGACTCACCTAAAGATTCTTAAATATTCTAAATTCTCTGGCTCACCTGAGCAAGCCAGAATCATTTTTTAATAATGTGCATCATGCCATGAAGTTGTGTGGCTGGCATGGATACTGGAGGCCTGCTCAGAGTTGAGGGTTGCATACTGTAGCTTCCTTCCGCCCACAATAACAGATTCTTGAGTAATATAAACTCTTGTACAAGTTGAGTAATTAATTTTTCACTTGAAAAATTTACCACTAAAACTTGGAAGTCGCGTCAGCATGCATCAGCAGAACAACAGGATATTAATGCAGAAGTGCAGATGATCTGGTCATTCCAGTCCTCATATTTCATCACTGAAATACCTGATTATTTTATTGTTTCATTCACCATCATGCTTCAGTTGTCTTTTAATCAGATAGGACAGTGGAGATATGACGAAGGGCAAGATGGGGAAGGGAGCGGGAAATGAGGTTGGGCCAGAGCCGAACCCACGTCCCCAAGTTCATGATATGGCTGCCTTAGCCCATAGACTTATTACTATAATATAATTACTATAATACTATTATATACTTATTCTATAAGTCTATGCCTTAGCCCATTTGTTCTCAAACTGGGGTCTGGGAACCCACAGGGGTCAGCACCATAATGTCAGGGGCTCTGTGAAAAACCTTGCAACAAAATAGCATGTAGTATGTAACTGAACTAGGATGGGCCTGTGTGGTAAAATGTGTGTGCCGATTATAAGGGATCTTTGGACCACCAAACATTTTGAGGATGGATGGTCTAAATTTCCTGCCGTCATAATTCAGGGACTTATAAATGGTGACAACGGTCTAGGTTATTTCAGCACTTCACAATGTTATTGGGATTATTCCAACCTTTTGCACCTGCCTGTTGTTGTTGTGCCATAACAGAACAAAATATGTACATGCGACATTCGCAAAAATTAAAGAATAAAAATTTATCTGCATGAAAATAATCAGCTGAGAAAATTCTGTAGCGATATCACTAAGGCTTTTTATGTTATTTACTTGTAACAGAACACCCCATGGGCTTGTAATGGACATAAAGAGGGTGATGATACAATTTTGTATATCAACCTTTTAAAACAGCCTTTAACTATAAAGCCCTTTTGCCCCCTGGTAAGATGTAATGTTAATCAGAGGTGTCCAAGCTTTTACATATCACTGTAATTACAACTGGTTCACAGACAACAGAAAACACCACAAATACTTTACAAGTGAAAATTCTTTTTTATTGATACCATACATGAATTATCAATGGCAGAAACTAAGCAAAAATATATATCAAACTGCCCCTTCGATCAGGGAAACAGTAAAGAGGGTACATCACCATTCATTGTCTGCTGTCACCCCGCTAGTAGCTCCATAAGATATCCAATAACTCAGTTGCTGTTCATTTATCTGCTGAATTTTGGTTTCATATCAAGAACACAGAGCAACTATTAGTGAAAAAAGTTTCTGCAAAAAGACATTTCTTTATATCTCATTACACCAGTGCTTTAAAGCTGGTGAGAGTATGCCGTGTGGATAATGTGTTATGTTTAAGAGTGACTTGGAGTGCCCTCTGCTGTCTTTAGATTGGCATTCATTCATTCAGTTCAGAGGTGGAAAAACCTGGCATCCAAGAAAGTAAAAATCTGCGACAAATTTGTTCCATCCATTAACTAAACCTGCTGATTCTAATGCACAAACTATATCACAATACTTCAGCCAGGTAGACTGGATTATAATAATAATAGTTGGGGGGAAAAAAAAACTGTTTTTTTGTCACTTTTAGGTGTTACAAGTAGAATGAACATATGATGACTTTTACTTTCTCAAGCCAGGTTCTCACACCTTTGATTCATAGCAAACCAATGCTAATCCTTATGAGCTGCGCAATCAGGACACATATTTCCCAATGAGACTGAGCTAGAAAAGAAACAAGACAATCACTACTTGGCTGTTTCCTACTGATGTCATGTCTAACTCATCTGGTGCTTAGTAAATGATCAGGTTACACACAAATGTCCCTGTTCAAGAGTAGCAACATCAAATTCATTCCCAGCAAATATTGACATATTTTACAGAAAGACATACTGAATCCAGAAAGAATACAATGACGTGAAGTCAAAAAATAAATACATTGTACATTGAAGTAAAAACTATAATCTACTTCTGACGTGAATGGTATCTGTACCCTTTACTTTTAAACTCCATACATTTCTTTATTTGACAAAAAATGTTATTGTTTTTTTTTTTCGTTTTTTACATAAGACAGGGGTGTTCTTTAGGGTGATCTAAAGAGTAATACACTGAAGTACAGTTGTACAGAAACTGGCTACTGTCTTAAATATACAAGCACAAATACACAAAAATTGAAATTACAAAATGAGGAAAAGAACTATAATAAAACTCCCACACAAATGATTCTCTTGTACAAATTTATCAGAGGGGATCTTAAAGGATCTTGCAATCAGCTCCTTGGTTTGTAGCTTTGAAATATTTCATATAACTAAAGGGATTGTGAGGGGGGCTGGATATTACCTTAAGAGATCATTACCAGTAGTGTGACAGGAGTGGGATTTCTTTACCAACATAATAAAACAAGGGGGAGAAAACGGGATGTGCAAAGCACATCCAAGAAATGGTTAGTTTCACACAACAAAAAAAAAAGTTTTTTTTTTCTTTTTTTCAAATGAAGTCAACTAGGAGGTATTTGGGCACCTTTTCCCCTGTGGCTGGAAACAAAGTGCTATGGACAATTTGAATCGAGAGGGTCATCTAAAGAGTGGACCCTAGCACGTGTGTGGGGAATAGAACATGCAGGCCATGAATTACAATTGTTTTTATAGAGTAAAGTTAAATGATGTTTAAAATGGTGTCTGTTTTCAAAGTCACAATTAAAGGTGCAGTGTGGAATTTTTGTTAATTTTCTAAAAAATAAATGCTTCAGGACATAAGAGTTCTGACGCACTTCTGTGAAGTGAAATGCCATTTCTGAAGCTTACAGCAGTTTCTGTACATTCTAAAAATTACAATTAATCCTTTTTGACCCATTTAAATTTCCTCCATCAAGCCTTTTAAAAAACATCAAATCACACTATTGTTGTGAGTCTAGAAACATTCTTCTTTTAACAAAAACATCCTACTGCACCTTTAAAATAGTCTTTTCATGATTTTGTCTGAGATCACACATAGACAGACCATGTTATTACATAATTATTAAGAGAACAATGCTACAAAATATTTGACATTAATAGCTTTTATACACATTTATAGATTTTACTCTCCAGTTACACTTTTCTGATGTTTTTCGCATGTTTTAATATTAAGAGGACTAAAAAGAACAGAGTCCACCATTATAAGAAAAATAGATTGAGAAAACAGTGAAAACAGTGCAAAGAATATTCAGGGTGTTTTGTTTTGCTTGCTAGTTGGTTTCGTTTTTAAAAAACTGTTATAAAAAAATAAAAAACAAAACCCATGTAAAAGATACAAAAAGAAAGAAAAAAACACTTCTGCCGAGTGTGGGACTTTTTTTTGTAGTCAGTTCAATCTGATCATGGTGAACATGCCCCAAACTGCAGTACCTCAATCTCAATGCTTTGAGCTTTTTGTACTTTTTTTGTTGTTTTTTTGTTTTTTTTTTTTAATTTTCGCTTTGATTTCAGATTAAAAGGTAGTGGTTCTCAACTCCGGTCCTCAAGCTCCGGGACTGTACAGGTTTTTGTTCCAACCAGGTCCTACAAAACAAATAGTTGAGTTTTTAAAAAAGCTGAGTGTTTTTTTCCCCTCTCTCTTTCTCTCTCTCTCTCTTTTTTTTAATCTGAAGTGCACACAATACTTTTTGTCTCTACTAAATGCGATTTAAATAAAATATATAATCCTTCATTGTGAAGTGAGCACAACAGAAAACCAGAGAGCCCATGTCAGGCAGATTGCACACAAGAGACCCGAGGTTGGAACAAGAACCCACAGACGCAGCGGCCATTGCTAACACTGCTTAGTCAGAGACCCGGACCGCACCGGACCCGGCCATTGTATGCAGCAATGGGAAATCAATACACACCCACCCACAATCAAAGCAAAATAAAATAAAAACACACTCAAAAGCACCCACCCACACACACACACACACACACACTTCAGCTGAATGACCAAGAGGGAGTGTGTGCTGTGCCGTGCTGTGCTGTGCTGAGAAGCGAAAGCTGAGTTTGCAGTTTTGCTCTATAAAACACCCAAACGCACATCTGAGAAAAGCTTGTAATGGAAA
The DNA here is from genome assembly GCA_034783695.1 of Sardinella gibbosa. Taxonomy (NCBI): domain Eukaryota; kingdom Metazoa; phylum Chordata; class Actinopteri; order Clupeiformes; family Clupeidae; genus Sardinella; species Sardinella gibbosa. The sequence goes on along the minus strand of JASCIP010000037.1, from coordinate 15,679,645 downwards.
TCTCAATCACTGGGGACTCTTCAGAACAGTGAGCAATGACCATGAGGCCCGGTTTTGAGGACTTGTAATCTATCGTGTTATGGTTAGACACACACACACACACACACAAGCGCACATACATACACGCACGCAATTGAACACACACACACACTCACGCATTCAAACACACACACACGCACTCACACAATATATGAATGTGTCAAACTGTCCTTTAGTAGTGACCACCTCCCTGGCTTCAAATTCTCCCCCTTGTTTTCTTCTCCACTCCCACCTGAACCCACCACCTACCCCCCCACCGCCCCTCCGAACCCCACCGCCACGCAAGTGCAGTAGTCTACTGGGAGGACTGGGAGGTGGGGTTGTCGCTCTTGCTCTCCTGGCTGGAGGGAGCTTTGCTGTTCCAGGGGCTGTTGGCGCCCAGGGCCGGGGAGTTGTTGAAACTGTCCTCGTCGTCGATGCCATTGGCCGCATCAAACTGCGTGTTCTCCAGCCGCGTGATCAGACGCTCGTCCTCGTCCCCGAACTCCCCGCCCATCAGCGTGGGCTCGCCCACCACCATCACATCCTGCAGAGGACAGGAAGGGCCGCAAAACATTATCCCCGCTACCGGGGCTGGGTCGGAGTGGGGTGGACAGGGCAGCGCTGGTGGCTGCCACTACAGCTCCCCCACCAAAAGAAAAAAAAAAGACCTTGGCAGAGGACTACAGCTTATTGCGTGAGGGGCTTAAAATAATGTCATAAAGCTCTGGAGTTACCATGGAGCTATTTAAGGCCCATTTCTGTTCCATCTCACAGGATTTCCATACCTGTCCAATATCTCTTAATTTCTGGAACTGTTAAGGCTTTTAACTGTTAGCTGGTGAGGCTTTTACCTGATAAAAAAAAATCCCTGGAGTGTTAAATCTCTACATAAAACTTGTGGATAAAAAAAAAAATCCCCCCCAAAAAGTAACAATCACGTTTGCTTCCCCCTCAGGAGTGCCCATTGCAGGGCCGACTCAGCCATGACCCTGATCGACTGCCAGACGGTCAGTGAAGCGCTCGACACTTCGGATCAACAACAGTCATCCTGGGAAGCCATTACGGCTCCGTGGACAGCCTCGGAAGCAGCTAGGCTGGGGCACAGACTTCTGGCAGCCTTCCAGGGGCACGGCTCAGTGGGCCTGCCCTAGTGACCAGGCCGGCGGTGGGCATCCCTGATCCTTGAGTGCAGCACGGGTTCAATTCCACCTCGGGTCTCGAGTCATTGGTCAATTCGCCTGTCAATCATTGCCAAACCAAGCATGTCAACCCACAAACGCGCGGTCCTTAAGGACCAGGGACTGCCCATCACTGGATCATGTCCTGGTGTCTTTTTTTTTTTTTTTTAACATGGGGCTTACCTCACATTGAAATCAGCAGATCAATAAATTCCATGCTTCCAGTAGTCCGCTCTCTCTCTCTCTCTCTCTCGCACACACAAACACACATACACTGACAACTACCCAAACAGGTCCTTCCGAGCACCCCTTCCAACCCCTACCAACCCCACCCACCCGCCCCAAATCTCCCAACATGCATTATGTGTATGAAAAGAAGGATCAGAATGTGATGCTTACAGGTACCTGGCTGGAGAGACCAAAGCTGCTGGCGGGGCTCTTTTTCTTGCTGTTGTTATTGTTATTGTTGCCCCCGCCCGTGCTCATGGTGCTGCCGCCGGACATCTTGCGTTTCCGCCGCTTATTGGGCGCTTGTCTGGCTGGCTCGGCTGTGGAGAGGGTTCAGACAATGAGCAACCTTATTCCATGGCTGGTCAAGCTTTTTGTTGGAAGTTTTCTTGCAAGCCTCTTTTGGTTAGGTGCGTTGGAGGAGAACTCCAGGGTCATCAACGTTAACAAAACAACGTCAAGCTTTTGACGACTTTTCCTGGCGATCAGTTATGATTTATCCCCCCTTTTCAAAGCTGTCTGAAAGTCTGAACTTAACACAACAAACTCATTACTGAATACACACATTTTGCTCACAAAACTGCTTCCTCTCAGTCTGCAACATAACCCTGCAACTATATAAACCAAGAACTTATTATAGGCCTTTACCGACAATAACTGGGACAAGGACTGTTTCACATTTCACATGTCAGTATACTGTCACAGATTACCAAGAACACGCAATAAATGTTGTGAAACCTAAAACTATTTGCATCACTGCTGATGTGTGCATGCACTGTAAAAAGTGATCTGTTTGGACATTGTGTTCCATTTACCTGGTGGAGCCACCATCCTCTGCCATTTCTGGAACAAGCAGGTCTTGAGGCAGTCCCGGGGACTGAGGCTGTAAGTCTTATGCCTGGACATGAGTTCCTGCATGGGCTCCAGGATCACACACAGCTGATGGGGAAGAAGGAAATCAGATGTTGCATTACAAACATTCCAAATCATACTGCTGCTAACCAACCTCATTGAGAAATTTAATACTAAACAGACTCCATTTTCACAGGAATAGTTGCATTGGTGTTAAAACTGTGGAACTGGTCCGACAAGTCTCTTGGTCAGCACAATGAACTGAATTTTGAGATGCAAGATCAAATTTAGACATGTAGGAAGTATTCTTCAACCCGTGGAGCTGGAAGTTTCACAATGATTTACAATGGAATTTTGTTTTATATTCAACTTATAAATGAGCCTACTAGTTCAACACAGAGTGTTTTTGAAGAGCAGACACTTACTCGGAGGTAGTTTAACGTGGAGTTAGAGAGACCGCATCGCGTGATGTTTTTTGACAGCTGCTCCAGCATCTGTGGATCCTGGGCCTGACGACCACAAGGGGCACAGGATTATTTCTACAACATGCATTTCTAAACATGTAAAAACTTCCACACTTAGGCAGAGCAGGCATTGATATTGCCTGCATTATCAAAACGCATTTCAGACAGCCAAACTTGACATATCATATGAGGAAGACATAAATATGCACAAAGTATACAACACCACTGAACCCACATATAGTTTTATCAGAAAAGGTCAGTATCTTTTGTTTTATCGTTTTCTTTTCTTGCAGGGATAGTATCATCACTCTCAGATGGATCATTCAGAGGGATAACAAAGTCAAACCCATAAACCATAAAGCTGGAGACTCTTACATGCATGGCCAGGATGCTGCGGGGCACCACTTCACGATGCTGCCGTATGCTGAAGTGCCACGTCTTGATCCTCATCATATCGTCAAACATGAACTCAAGGTACAAGCGGCCCTCCACATAAACCTGCATGGGAAATTAATATATTTCACTGTACAAAACTATACTTCAACACCTCCATTTCAGGTTAGGACCAACTATTCACTTAAAGGTGAGTCAACAATGCTGGTGGAAATCGTGTTTTGCTTCCGTTTACATATCTTAGCAGACATTATTACCATATCACTGGTATATTTAATCCAAAAACTGAACAAAATATGCCAGAAAGGTAGTTTTTTTCAATTGTGATAAAGGAGAATGGAGAACTAATGAGTTTTTATGTTACAAAAAGTGTTATATGTTTACAAACTGCATAGCATCATTGATTTCCCCTTTAAAATGACAACCATTATGTTTATGGGAGAAATCTCATCAGACTTGCATTAAAAAGTGTTTTTCTTTAACTAAGTGATGCTTTACCTGTGTGAACATGGGCTTTCCGTTCTGTGTGACCATGGTGCACTGATCACAATCCAAAGAAACAAAATTGTTGTGAAAAGACTCCTTGGGATGCTTCAGTACATAAAAAAGCTCTGTGGCTCCTCCTTCAAAGATACTCCGGAAGTATCGAGGAATCAATGTCCGACCAATAGCTGTTGAGAGAAAATAAACAACTGTTTTCCTCTCTGTTTTCTCCACAAACACAATCAATTTAAAGGCCTCAATAATCTCTTTATTTTTCAAAAGAAACTCTGATCAATTTGCTTGTTGTTGTTCTGTTTTTTTCCTTACAATGGTATACATGAAAAAGAACATTATATCAGGCTTACTATATCGTTTGGGCCCGTCTTCAAGACAGAACGTAATAGTGAGCATGGCATCATCCTCAAAGAACTCTGTGGTGAAGGCATCCCACCATAAGTTGTCACAGTCCTGTGAATCCAAACCAAACACTGTGTTGAAATATCAAAGCCCCTGGGGGTTGCCCCTCTCTCTCTCTCTCGCCCAACCAAATGCCATTATTTGATAGACAAACAAGCATATATCTGATAATCTCCAACATACTATACGTAACAATGCTCAATACAAATGGAAGATTAGCACTTCGTAGCACTGGATACTGTACTGTCATTTGTCATCCTAGCCATGGGTTAACCAGATTATTCAGGCCATAATCTCACCTCTGTCCAGTTCTGTAGCCGTTTATTAAGCTCAAATATTCTGTAGTCTGTCTGGTTCCCATACGGTGTGTGTCTCCTAAGAAAACACAGATCAAAATGTTGAATAGTAAATCAAGACAGATGGGGTGTGTGGTTAGTTGGCTACTCTATGAAAACATATCACCATGCAACAAAAAACTACCTACCCTATTCCCGGCTCCAAGTATGTAGGAGGGTACATTGGTGTGGGGCTGCAAAGCCACAAACATGCAGTTAAATTGGATGCAATTCTACACAGGCACTCAGTAGAAAAAAAGGGCATATCTAAAAGATATCTGCTGATGGCTCATAAAACTCTCTCAGAGGAAGTAATAAGCTGATGGTTATCTAGCACGGGCAACAAGAGGCACTGTTAGAGCATACTTACCCCACGTCTCTGTCCAGCATGGTGCCTGGGTGGAATGGGGGGAAGGCACTACCGTTGGTGGGCTCCTTTGGGGAGTACAGCTTGAAATTTTTAGAGGAGCAGCCTGCAGGGGAACAAGTAACAACGGTTGCTGAGTGAGCACGAGCACCTGCACCACTGCCAGAGTTCCAACACAGCTTTCAAACATTCCACGGATTGACCATAACAGGCAAAGTCAAAATTCCACACGGGATAAGGCTGCCGCTCAATCATGGCACATCCCACATTTTTAAGGTTCTTTCTCCTCAATGTGATGTTATAGCAGGGCAAAACTGCATTCTGAGTGTGTTTGTAGCTACTGTAAATTGAACCGTTTCTTTTTTTTTCATATAGGTCTACCAAGTGCAAAATAGTCAATGCAAATAGCCTAGTAAATAAATTCAAATACATCAATCAAAATATCCCAGAATTCAAAGAGCTTTTGATGATCCTACTGTTATTCTTTTAGCTGGCTTCATGTATTCAGAGCCATCTCCACCCCTGACAAACAGTCATTCCTGTCCCTGCCCAAGAGGGAGGGACCACATGATCCTCTACTGCACTGCCTCCATCTCCTTCCCTTCTGTGTGTGTGTGTGTGGTGTGTGTGTGTGTGTGTGTTTGAGTGTCACCCAACCCCCACTCGCGCTCCCTCTCGCTCAGCCAGCCAGCCAGCAAGCAAGCATTGTTAACCCTTGCCATTCCAGCTGCAGCACCACTATAAGCTGTGGAAAGAGGGTGAGCGAGAGAGGAACCATTTTGCAACCCCTTGCTCCATATAGCCTACTGTACCTTCACCTCTATCTTCATATAGATCCTAACCAGAGTTAGATGCCACTTAAAAAAAATGCTTTCTGCCCAGCTGAGCCTCTCGGTTTTGTGTGTGAAATGGCACCCATTAGTGGCCCAGGCCAGGGTTCATTAGCAGCTGGAAAGGGGGAGCACGGCCGTAAACGAGCCCTCAGTGCCCTCCTTCCGGTCTAATGCACAGCTGTGTGTGAATGCCGGGGCCCATTAAAAAAGCCCTCACATCCCCAAGAGGAGACCTTGTGCTGCCTGAGAGGGTTATTACTATCATTACGATTTCCTCAAGAGATGACTGAGTGAGAGAGAGGGAGAAAGAGTGAAAGAGAGAGAGAGAGAGAGAAAGAGATGGATAGATAGGGGGAGAGAGGGGCTCCAATTTAAAGTGGATTGCCATTATGAAAACAGGAGGCAGCGCATAAGACTGCAGCCTGACAGCAAGACTTGTTTTCACCTCCCATCCAATTATGACTGGGGCAGGTTGACGCTCACTATGGAGACCGACGCGCCTCCAACATCCCAACCCCCACTCCCAATCCCCTTTTACATTTATGGAAACCCAGCTTTTAAAAGCCAACTCTTGCTTAACTGTGCCCATAGAAGCAATGTATCTTTAAAACAGAGGGTTAAAGCTGTGCAAAAAAAATCTGGGTTACAGAAAATCCAACCATTTATTGAACCACCCATGAACAGCATAAACTGCACCATTGGTTGTGGCTTCATGACACTTTACAAATTGCCTATGCAATTAAAGCAACACTGCAGAGTAAACAGTGTTACAACAAGCTTTTTTGTATCCTACCGAAATTCAAACCAAGAAAATCACATTCACAATTAAATTAAATGTGTAGGGTACATCATACTTTCACAGAATTATCAGAAAACAGATAATGCTATTTTTTAAATAATTTTGTTTTCCTATTGGTGGCATTTTAGTGTGATATGATCAGTTTGTGAGGTGCTCATATGCTGACGTTGGCAATTTACTACACAAGACAGATGGAAGAGACTTCAGGGCATCATAAAGAAAAACAGTTGATGATACTATTATAACATTATTGTTAACGGTCTATTAATCCAGCCAGAGCGAATAACTGTTGCAAGATATCAAAATACAGTATAAAGCCATATGTACATAGAGTCAAAGCATAGATTCTTCCTCCACAATTTGCACCAGCTTCAACAGAAACAAACAACCCACACAATGACATAGCAGGATACCAAATGAAAAGCGATAAAGGGGGTCGCTAGGATTAAGCAACTCAGCTAACGTTAACTTGCACCCCATTCCAAGTGCATCCAATATCTGTTGAGATCTCATTTCCTAACTACTTTGACTTTAATATAGATTTCATGACATGAAAGACAATGTTAAACGATCAATCCAAGTATACAGCTTCCACAATGTTCGTCGTCAACAAAAACATGGTTAACGTTAGCTACTCTATGCATTAGCTTGTAGGCTAGTGTGCCATCTTTAAAAACCTCACTGGAACTAACCACGCAGCAAGTTATTACTACGCAGCCACGAAAACGACATATCACACTCTTATTTAACATTAAAGCAGAACATATTCTTCATTTCACCCTAAACCTGTAGTTGATCGATGTTTAACTCCAGCTAATCAGGTTAGCTAGACTCATTTGGCTTTGATGACAGCTAACAAGAACAGCAAGCCTGCTAGCTAATGTTACAGTTAGCTTCAAAGATACCAGCTAGCTTGCAGTCAGTCGGGCCCACGGCGACAGTTTCCCTCTAGGTTTTGTGTATCATTTAAGAAAACTTCGCACTCACACATTGGGAAATCAGATACATTTCTAGTACCGGTTAAATGAATAGCATTTGCACTCACCTGCAAGAAAGTCTGGGCAGAAAATGCTCCTCTATCCTAGCTACTCTCGTCAGCTAACGTTACAGTTAGCGAGCTAGTTAGCAATTCCGTTCACCGTCCCAGTCGAGAATTATAAAAATTCCCTCTATGTAAAAAACATTTGGTCAGCAACATAAGAAACAACAAGCGACGCGTTTCATCCAGATACAGCACTGCGCTTAGTTTGCAGTCGCTGATAACAGGTCTTATGTACGGTTAATTGGAGGTAAAGGACCCCGTACAAGCCTTTGTTCCTGGCCAGGCTTGAACAATAGCTAAAGCCCTCCTTCTCTGGCTCCGCGCTTCCCCCAACATGCACTCCCCTTTCTGCCTCAACATCAACTCACTCGCATTAGCCAGAGTGAAACCCCCAGCAGCGTCCAGCCTACTGCAGTTACCCTCCCCCCTCAGCTCAAACAAGGCCTACAATCCTCAGTACATAAATATTATGTTACATTTCTATAAGGCTGTTTCTACTAAGGCAATGCACTGGCGCTGAAAAAAAAAGAACATGAAAAAAACACGAATAGACCAGAGCCTTTATATCTTATTTCCACCACTGGGCATCCAAGTGTGTGCCTTTTGGTAACAAGTCAGCCTATTCCCTGGTAGCATTCATTTTCGTCTCCTTGCATGAATGGTGTTTGTAGCGTGCATTGGTTCAGCTGAGGATAAACTTGTCCTATTTCAACTATTTGAGAGATGAAAATGTTCAACTTGTGCATTAGTTATTCACTTTTAACAACTGCATTATAGAGGCTAAATTGTTATGTCACTACTTAAAGAAAGGAAAACAAGAAGTTTGTAACTGCATGGTACAAAGAGAAAAATAGGCACACTGATATTCAGGATATGCACATAGACTAAAAAATGCCATAGCCTACTGACATTAAATTGAAAGCATATTATGGGTCATTTACATTTTTACATAGCCTAAAATTAGGGTACATATTGTACATCCTTTAATTTTTTTTTTTTTTTACAATAGAGTTAAACACATGCAACAGAATTTTTTAAAATATAAAATCATCCTGTCATGTTATCTTGAAAATTAGCAGCAGTAGTGATTATTCAAATTCCACTGACAGATGAATCACGACCCTTGTTTCCCTGAATAGCCCCTCCTGTGGATAATATGATGGCCTGTCCCCTAGCAGACACAGACTGATTATGAGCCACTGGAGAATTCAAGCCCTGTGGCCATATCTGACTTCTTCTACGTATGTGGATAAAGTAATTGGGTGCCTCCTTCACATTACTATGAAAAAAGGAAATAGGTGAGAGATCATTTAAATAGTGACAGATGCATGTAATGTTTTTAAAGATACTGTATGTACAGTGGATATTCTCAAGAAAAGACAGAAAATGAACTATTCAATGATCATATCCTCTAGTCCAGTGGTTGTCAAATTGGAGTACAAGTATCCCTTGGGGTAGACAAAATAAGTTCTAAGGACTCTAGGACTGTAGGCCAACACAAAATAAATTTGTCAATTGGTTCACACCTTTCAAAAGCATAAAGATATCACGAATTACCCACTTGCCACTATACGTATGTCTTCACATTTTGCTTATGCTGCACTATTTATGCAAAAATCTTAATTGTTATACCAAACTGTCCATAGTGCAGGAGGCAGCCTACTCACTCAGTAGGACCAGAGTGTCTCAGGGTGTAACATTTGTGTAACGTTTTGGGGACCACTGCTCCATTCCGTGCAGTGATACTAGACCGTATCAGTCTGCTGCCACTGCCATGCTGCCTTGCTGAACTGGGAATGGAGGGCCCCAGCAGCATCACCATCACCACCACCAGGAGCACAGGAGGCCAGAGACTCCTGGGAGGAGAAGGAGGAGGCCCCTTCAGACCCACAGCGCCTAATTCCAAACTGGCTGTTTGTCCCATGTGAGGAGCATGTGATGGGTCATGCCTCTCCTGAGTGCTGCTGCTCCACTACATTAAGGGAGCAGCCAGCCAGCAGCCAGCCACACTGACATGAGACAGCATCCCCATCTACTGGCATTAGATTTAACTCCAGTCTTAATGATCAGGCTTGCTGATATGGGCTACCATCTAACAGTGACCTGATCCAGCTTAAGCAAGCTTAAATGTACAGTATGTGCTATGCATAATGTGAGCCCTGCAGAAACATATGACCTCATTTAGGATTAAAGCAGTACATTCCACACCACTAGAAATATTTTTTTGTTAATTATTGTGAAATATTTTGTTTCAATCCTTAGTGGATTGAAACATCATAGACAAAAGTACATAGTGGCACAACCAAACCACCCTAAAAAATAAAAAATGCATGAGTTTGGATAAGCCTTAGAATATCTGATTAGATTATTTTATTAATTTGCATCACCTTATACACACTCATTTCAGTTAAGTGCTGTTATGGTGTACCACTGTTAATGCCTGCATGCTCTGTCTGCCTGGTTTATTCACTGTGATAGTCTTCCCTGAAATCTCTCAGAAAATGTGTCATGGTGTCCTATGAGCATGTGCCTGTACACAATTCCCCACCCCAACCAGATGGGGGGGTTGCATAACACATTTGTCATTCAAGCAAATGCCAGTGCATCAGTTATTTAACTCAAGTCTGCCTTCCCCATAAGATGTGTTTGGCTTGCACTAGCACACAAGGGTCCACATTTCGATGCATGCCCCCTCCCCAGCACCAAAAAGAAAAAAAAAATCCTGAATATCATCCATCCACTCCGTATGGTCTGCTGTTTACCAAGGTTAAAATCCTCCAGCATGGAAGAAAAAAAAAATAATGTGACTGACTGGCACCAGAGGGTGGTTGAAGCCATGCCTCTGTACAGAGCTTTGCAGTTTGCTCTGCCACACGCATGCCCATCACTGACCAAATCTTCCTTGCGGATGATAAGTTGGCCTGCCTCTCCTAGCTCCAGGGGGCTCTCTGATAGCCTGCCTATCCACAGCTCAGACGTTGGGGTTGGAGGCCCCCCCCCGCCCCCCGACCCCCAATAGGGCTCCACTCACGCGGACCACTCCCAGCTACACGGCTGGCAGAGCGCGATAATGCACAGGCGACAGCCGCCGCGTGTGTGAGAGCCATACCAACTACTGTTAAGAAGCCGGAGGCAGAGGAGAGCATTTTTTCAGTCACCCTGGATCATTTCCTGCCACCAAGCGCCCTTGTTCAGCCTACATTATTCACGGCAAGATAGCCCCAGGAAAATATAAACACACCAGCAGAAATACTTAGTATGTGAGAGGTCTTTTAAAAAAAGAATATAGTAAAGACAGGATGCTGAAATGTCATTTAGAAAAGTGCTCTCTAATTCAAAACACTTGTTCACTTTTTATTTGTGCCTTTTTATGGAGCATATTAGAAAGCTGCCTGTAACAGTAACAACTTCCGAAGGAGAACCATGACACTAATATAATAAGAAAAATGTTTCCCTTGGCAATCATAACCACTACTTTACTGTCAACAACTCCACAGTAACTTAATACTCTGTCGCCACCCTGTGGTGACTTTGAACATTAAAAGTGTGCCGACGAGTGGGTCAACCTAATTACACTGAGTGCATCTCTTTATGATAAGGCTTGCTGTAATGACAAATAATTACGCTTTTATGCCGTGTGATTTTGCATAACCACATTATGTTCCGCACACTTAAAAGGACTCAGCCTGAGTGTTGTTTCTCCAGGGTTGCAGAGCACAGTGCAAAATATATTCT
>JASCIP010000037.1:14977851-14994093 GCA_034783695.1 Sardinella gibbosa | reverse complement strand
GGGGGGGGGTTGTTGAATTGCCCCTGAACTTCTTGTGGTACCTAGTCTGGATTATAAATAATCATCAGATTTTTTTTTTTTTTTGATGGTGCGCGAGGCTTGAATGGAAGGCTTTTAGGAGAGAGGGCAGGGGTTAAATGCACTATCCATTTGTAGCTCTAGTCAGTCCTGTAGCCTACTTCATTCAACCCTTGAGCTTTAGGATCCTCTTCTGTTTAGTCATCCAGACAGAAGTCTGTGTGTTTGTGTATCTATGCGGGGAGACAGTCTATATCTCCTCGTGTTTAGGGGAAGGGTTGGGGGGGGGGGGCTAGGTGGATGCTGAAACATCCCTGTTCTCCACAGACACACACACAGTCCTGAAGCTGAATTGCTTCACGGTCTCCTTGCAGGTCGTTCAGGGCAGCAAGGGTGTCTGGCCGTGGGGGGGAAGGAAAGGTTGGGGGTTGATGGGGGACTGGATGAATGGTGGTGACTGCAGCTTGCCTCTTGCTTCCAACAGATCGGGGGCCAGACTGTGTGTGTGTGTGTGTGTGTGTGTGTGTGAGAGAGAGAGACACACAGGACCCTGTTGGCGGGGTGCGACAGGGAGTGGCCTCGGCGCTCCTTGATTTTAATCATCAAATGTTAACACATGACATCTGCTGCTGTCGCATGGCCGCCACAGGGTTCGTGTGCCATCCCGTCTCTCACCATATTTCCCTAATTACACCGAAGAATTGTTTTATTCCTCGATATTTCTTTTTAAGCTTACGGTTAATCCCAACATAAACCCGTCTCCCACCACACCCCTACTGTTCCTTGTAATCTCTGGAGATACTTCTGTAGATACAGGTATTATTAAAAAAACAAGAAATTAATGACAGACACAATCTGCTGGAGAAATAAAGCCTTTAATGTAACAGCATGACCTTTTTTTGAGGGGGTGGCAAATAATTAGAGGACTGAAGTCTTTCAGAGCGACATGAAAGATAAGAGGCAGAACCGTCATTTAGCCAAACCTGATGAACGCTTAAACAAGTACTTATTGTGTGAGGGATATAATAAAAGATACTAGAAATAACATGTTAATCCATAAGGAAGATTGCACTGGTGCATACCTCTCCTATGACGTGGACCATATGCCTCCTACCATATGCGAGGTTTTTCCTCTGATAAAGAAAGGGGCAATAGTCTTAAGTCACATTAATCCCCTGTTTTTTTTTATATCAAAGTTATTATTTAAATCAAAGCCAGATTTCATTTTCATTTTTATAATACTCTTAGGCGGAGGCTACCCTATCACTTTCATCTGCCCTTTTGCAGTTAAAGCAAAACTTTCTCTCTGGTGTGAGCCCACAGGATCTAGTTACAAAACAGAAACGTCACAATTTCGGGGGGAAAAAATAAATATATATTTTTTAACTTTCAAAGAAAAAAATGCATAATTGATTAGCAATGTTAATTTATTATACTTAACTAGAAAATAACCCCCCAGACTTCTTCCCAGTAAAACAGGTCTTACCACAGCTTAAAGTTTGTTTCAAATCAAACAATTTTATTGAGTTGATGTGCTTGAGGCCTGTTGCAGTTTGCCCCTCACAAAAGGCTTATTATTGCCCATATGGGAAAACAATAAAGGGACACACAAAGAAGACGTCCCGATGATTGGGCTCTTTATCTCTGTGTTCGGAAACGTTGGCCAGTGACAGTTGACAGTCTGGCGGGCCCCGACATTCCCTGGGCCGGGGGCCTTCCTAATGAGGGTACCCCCATAAGTGACTTGATGATTTCTCCCTAATTAGCACACTTTGGGAAGGTGGACTGAGAACGAGAGGGAGAGCAATCACCCTGCACCGGGCTAAGTCAATCCGACAGGCCTGTGACGGCCCAAAGAATGGCGCCATTGTTGGGCTGAGTTAACCGAAGTGGACAGACTCACCCTCTTTCACAGGGAGCTGCGGGGTGGATCAGCAAGTCGAGCGCAGGAACTTGACGCCACTGCTTGGACGTTGGGGTGTCCGCACCATCTCCCTTATTTGTCCTTTCATGCTGTCTTTTTCTTCTGAGGCCAAAGCTCCCACTGCCCTTTTTGCAATGGGCCCTCTACTTAACCACATGGAGCCACAGGGGTGCTTTGTTGTGAAGCCAACCTGGGTCAGAGATGGGAAAGATACATTTGTTGCCATGACACTTCCAACAAAATGGCTTTAGGGCGGTCAGCCGTCGTTGAGTCACTATTTCACTGCTACCCTGTCGCAACCATCCTGCTGTCAATAAAGAAGCTGATGACCAGAAGGCTGGGTCACACCAGGATAGCACATACATACAGAAGAATGTTATTATGGCCACCAGTACTGATGCATTCAAACAGCACAATCCCTAACTAGCACACCGATGCTCATTTTAAGGGCCATGTAGATGGAACTCCACTCTGTTAATGCTATAAGTGTGCCAGGATTGGGGTTATAATCATATAATCATCAAGTCAGGGGTCTAGGGATTGCTATGGCGTTACTCTGAAATACTAAAAGAACAATCTCCAATCAAGTACTAGCGTTGAATGGTGCCAGACCTGATGCCCATGGTCTATTTAGGAACAGATGAAACATTTTCTTCTGTCTTCTGTTGTCTATGAAGCCTATTACGCCCCCCTCCCACCCAAACACAACAATCATGGGCCTGAAGACAAGGCAAATGATTGTCTTCACTGTACATAATAATAAGTGGCACACACAAGACACGCATGCATATATTAAAATGTTCATTATCCATACGTTATCTGCAGACAGCAGGAACAGACAGAGTGCATCATATGGCACGTGGGCCCACTTAGCAGCGAGCGTGGGCCTTCCAGAAGGGTGGACGCCACTCGCAGGAGAGAGTATCTGGCCAAGGGGTGTCACGGAGGCTGGCATTAATCTTTAATCATAAACTGCTACACCTAATCACCCCTCCGGCGGCTGCGTTGACAGTTGCGTTGTTTACGTTAGTGACAGATTTGGAAGTGTGTCTTGTCACAGTCCAGCCTCACTCTTGGAGTGACGTTGTTTTCTTTCTTCTTTTTTGCCCCTCTCAGATGCAAGATGAACCACTCAGACCAGATCATTAGTGGCTTGTCTAATTTTCAGAAAAAAAAAAAAACTTTAATCCTAGTCCCCAAGAGTTGTTTACGTGAGTGAATTAGGTTAATCTACCAGGGGGCTATTTGCATAAATGTGCATTTTTGAATAATTAGGACAGCGACGTGGTGTGGAGCTTGCTTTGCAGGAGTGTGACGCGTGGCCAGACTATTGTCTTTCTTGTCCTTAGCTTACATAAACAATGGACCAGCAAAACAATTAACAACACAACCAATAAGGCCTGGTGCTGTACTGGCTTTGTCGGGGTGACCCAGAGCATAATCGCTGTCTGGGTGGAGAATTATAGCGTGCCAATTATTGCTATCACTTACACCATTTTTAGGATAGAAAGCAGAGCATCTGAGTGTTTTAGTGAAATGGCAAAAGTGCAGTCTAGACGTTAAAAATCCTCTGCTAACTGTTATTCATGCTGTTAGGGTTCAGTTAAGTACCGTTTTGCTGGTCTTGTTAGGGTAATCATCACTTAGCAAGGGCATGATACTTACTTGCTAGTCAATGATATCATTTTAATTGCTGTTATTAAATATTTATATATTCTCTTTAATCTCCAGGTGTGAAAAATATGGTTTAAAGCAAAAATGAAGTGAATTCATTGATGATTATAGCAAAAATGAAATGAATTCAATTATATTGAATGCAATTGCTCCATAATTTAAACAAACAAGATGGTTGTTAATTCCATATCACTGCCCCATCAGGAGCAGTGACTACTGTCCAGAAGAGAACAAACCACACATACAGGCACACATTAGAGAATATCCAACACACAAACCAAATGTAGCACCAGTTGCTTATTATTATTCATTCTATTGATGATCTTTGATTCCCAGGTGGGCAGTTCATGCCTTTTGTCAGTATTCTCTGGAGAGACCGGGGCACGCTGCGTCCCAACGCTCTTTTTTCTCTCTTATTGGCCTCCACACTTTGTCTGGCTTAGGAAACAGACGTGTGCCACTGGGTGGGCCTGAAGAGGTGGGACACTTTGCCTACTAATAGTTTAATCATTGTGATGATGAGTATGTGAGGCTGTGTCTGTGTCTGGGGAGGGGAGAGTAGGAGAAAGGGAGAAGTGTTGAGGAAATTAATTAGATTAGCTTTGGCAGATAACTCTTGACTGCCATAAAGTGTCCTGTTTCTCTGCAGTGTCCTCTGCATTTTATGGAATGTTGAGTTTGCAGCTCTCTCTTCACATTGTGCCTTCCAAAAGATCTGAATTGGATTTAAAATAATGGTGTGATATATTAACTTGATGTGTTTGGCCGAGAGTCAGTAAAAAAAATAATTGATGCATGAGTACTCATTAGATTATTTATATTAACATATAATATATTTACTGTTTAGTGTTAAGTTTGTATTACATAGGCTAGTTGTAGTTGTAGTGTGCTCTTGCTGCTCTAAACCAGGTTTAAGGGGCAAAGGCCAAGACCTTTGGGATGGAAACAGATGTCTATGTGCTTATTGCAGACACAATTAATCAGGTCAAAAATGTGAGATAAAAAAAATGGCCTTGATGAAAATATGGAAGCAAATAATACAATGACGTGGGAGAGGGTCAAGCGGTCCATCAGGGGCTAAGAAACCTCAAAAACTAATCCAAACATTCATTCAGCGTTACCCTCATCATCAGGCAATCTTCTGCACAGCAGAATCATAATCTACAAAGCAATAACATACGTTCCCAGCACAACCACACACTCATTATCCTTTCCTCATGCAACGACAATCAGAGTTGGAAAAATTAAACTTCCTGATTCTTCCTTTCTTCTTTTTTTTTGATTATAGCAAACAATGGTAAGCCTGTTCATGTTTAATATTGCTGGCAAATGGCTGTTTTTTTTAACTACATTGAACCTTTGTGAATCTATTCCACAATTTTGAGTCTGTTGTTTCTTTATGATTAAATAAAAGATTACATTTGAATAGGGACAAAAATCAGATTAATGTTGTCAGGACCGTTCATATTGAAGATGACTAATGTGAACAATTTGACTGGTCAGAGGGTTATCTTTTGTTTGTGATTTGGGGTGGATGAGACCAACCCTATGCGAGCATCTGTTTTGGGGTTTGGCAAACTGCTCTTCTCTTGTGTCATCGCCTTTCCTGGACATTCGGTGGAATCACTGAAACATGTCAGTCCGTAATTGTAGAAACAGAGGGATAAGATGCACAGCATGGAGTTGACAAATCTTAAAGACAAAACAAGCCGATCATGGTCAATTCTTACAGCTCGCATCCAACGACTGTTGCATCAGCAGGGGGTCTGATCTGACAGACATGGATGGTTGAGGGGAACTCTGGTAGGGGCGCCTCTGTTTTTTTTTTTTTTGTTGCTGGCAAAAGCAATGGTGTCTCATGTTCCTGGTGATTACAAATCTGGAGGAATCTTAATAGATAGGCCAAAACATCTGGACGCAGTGGTGTCCATCTGTTTGCACAACATGTGTACACCCTCACACCCCACCAGGCTCTCCCTCAAGACTAGCCTACTCCACTCCACTCTACTCCACTCCCCACCCAGCCCACAAGGATTTGCCCATGAACATCTGCCAGATGTGGCAGGCTCTGTGTTGAGGTAATGGTTTATGGGGAGGATCACTGGACGCCATGTAACATCTCAGAGCGAGATTTACATTGCCTTTAAGAAGCTTGTCTCCACAAAGCTTTTTAAGTCAAAGTCCCATTCTTGAAGAGCATCTTGTTTAATGTTAAATGAAAGATCTGGTGTCTTGGAGCATGCTGAAGCTCTAGCTCAGACAAATGCTACATGCCACAGCCTGCTGCTACTGAGTTCAAAATGGAAATGTACTCCAATTTATCATGGCCTGCCCATTTTTAATTCAACCTACCGATTTTTTTCACATAATTTGTTGAGTTTCCGCAAGGCTTCCAAAAGAAATGTTATAAAATATTAAAAAGAAAATCAAACATCTCCAATCAAAACTGATAGCTGAATGTAAAATATGGCATATACAGTACTGTTACATCTAAAGTTGTCTTGCTTGCATTTGTCTTATAGCTGTCTAAATGCAGTTTAGGATATTATAGGTTAAATCTACATATTGTGTCCATTTCTTTGCACTGGTAGATTAGTACAGGAGGGACGCTTAAACAACCAAGCATGACATACAATGAGCTTCCACTTCCTAGTGGCTGGATCCATCTCAGAATTAGGGCACGTGGCCTGTCTATTAGTCAAACTGCTTCCATGTGCCAGGAGATCACCAGAGAAAATTAGAGCAAAAAGCGATTTTTGACGTTTCCCTCTTTAAGAGATTAATAATCTTGGCGGTGGAGAATCGACTGGAAATCTTCTCTGGAAAATAATGAGCAGAGAAACATTTACTGATTAGTTTAATCCCAGATAATCTCATCTGATGACACCATGAAACCCAGCCTTGTAATCTGGCCCTTAAAATAACATAATTTTGTCTTTACTTAGTTTACTACAGCAAGTAAACATGTGCGGTAGAGGGTTGCCACTTTTTATTGATCATGAGTGATAAAATATTTATTGTCAAAGTGTTTATGTGTCACGGCAATATTTTCAATGTGATTCAGTCAAAAATCTGCAAAAAATAAACCAAATAGGCTATGTTTTAAAACCCAATTTTTTAGAATTTAAAATATTTGTGTGAACTCCACCTGTATTGTGTAATTCTGAGGACTGCAATATGTAAATGATTTAAAAATAAGAAATTGCTGATACAATTTTAAATGAAAGGTAATCTGCAGGTGCTCTGCTATAATAGCCTATAAAAGTGTGTCCAAGGGCTAAATTTAGCTTACTATCCATGATTAAATATCTCAAACTATAGTGATACTCTAGTATACTCTAAACTAATTAACTTTTAACTGAAATACTAAGTCTATGATGTCATTTGCTCAGTGTATTTTACTAATAATAAAAGAGAGACTGATGCTGAAGCACTACTTAAATTCTGAGAATTTAAAAACATCATCCATGACCCTAATAATCTCAGATAAGCATTTAAATAGTATTTACAACATAAAAGAGCTTGGTGTAACTGCAAAATGTTAAATTATTGCTTTGCACTAACTGTCATATTAACATTTTGCATCACTGTAGACAACAAGGATTTTTGTCTTAATGGACACATGCCCCGAAAGCAGATTTCCAGTAGCTCCTCATTCAAGCCATAGATTAATGAAGGGGTAAACGAATTTAAATATATTTCATTTAATTATCTTGTGTAAGACGATTTTTCTAATTGCTTTTTAAATCAGGGGGCAGAGATGATACCATTTTGCCTCGCTTAATGAAAGTATTTGGGAGACTGTTTTTCATTCAGCAGTGTAGGCTACCTCAGGTGACATCTCTGCAGTCACCAATCCGATGAGGCTATACCAGTGGGTTAGACCACTTGCGCCTAATTTCCCAAATTACTTTTACACTTAAGAAGCTTCATTTTCTCCTGGCACCCAGGGTTTAAACTTGAACCGCTGAAATAAAGCTGATTTGATGGCTACGTCAAAACAATTTAGGTTTTATCCTAATATCTGTCTCGCAGGAAATTTGGCGGAAGGTCGGATTACCAACTTTAATTACTACAGGAGAATCTCCTCACGTAGTCTGCCTGAGCGAAAGTGTGCATGTGGGGCACACGTGTCAAGCCACCAATCCTCACACCTAAACACATCTAGTCTACATTCAGTGAGTTGTCATTCATGTATATCCACTTTATGGTACAACAAATGGGCTAGAGATCATGCAACAAGTAGAAAATATTTCTCTTTGAGAAATGTGGCATTATTGATTCAAAAATACAATTAGCATGAGGCTAGGGAAGTGCAAATATTGGCAAATTAATCTTTCAGTTTTTTCTCATAATTATTTGCACAAAACAAGGCTAGCTGCAGACCTGCCATGCATTGTTGGATTTTTTTGCGAACTTCGAATAGAGTTTAATATTAAGATTTATCACAGGTAAATTCTCTACCTTGGGAAATGTACCCATTTTAAGCACTGAATTTTGCCTACCCCTTTAGGTTGCTTTGGCAAGTGTTTTAAGTTTTGATGGATTGTCCTGTGTGACAATGCCTATGAAGCCTATTTATCTTTTTAGACGAGGCTGACTTGCTGCTACAAAATATTTGATTTAAATGTCCAAAAAAATCATGTTTTGTAAATATATATAGGCCAATATATATTTAAAGTAATAAGCTATATTAAATTATTGTGGAAAGGTTCATGACTCAGAAAATTCACTGATAACTCAATCATTTACGTGCACACTGTAATATATCACCCTACGGCTACAAATAACCTTGGCTACCCAAGCTGACCATCAAATGCTATAGCTTGTATGAAAAATGTTATATGGAAAAAATGAAGACGACTTGCAGCAGTTGTTAAAATGGATCATTTACCAACAAAATACAGATAGTTCAACAAGTAACGTGCCGGGTTGTCCATGGGCCTGTACTGTCTAAGTGAAATCTGCCATCTAGAGCGAAAAAAAAAACTACTTAGGACCAATTCAAATAGAGGGAAGAAAATCCTTATCGGATTTAAGGGAAAATTGGTGGCAATTAATCCTTTGGGATTGAAAAAAGGGAAACGCCTCTTTTTAGTTGACATCCCTCACATCGAATCTGATTGGATGCTGACATTCTGGGGGACGTGGATAAATTGTCACGCTGATGCGCTCGACCATCTCATCCGTTTGAGCTTTAGAAGAGGAAAGAGAAAGTCAGATTCACAGATGACCACCATGACAGGACGAGAGGATGCAATGGAGGAAAAGCCAAAAGTTAAGATTTTAACCCCATCCTTTGGAATCGATAAAGCACGTCTCAATGGCTCAGGATTTCGATCTAAGGGTTTTGCCATCACCGACCTGTTGGGTCTCGAATCGGAGCTCCAGCCACATCAGTCAGGGCCTGGTGGTGGCGGCAACAATGATGGTCCAACCACGGGAATAGGAGGTTTCTCTTTCGCCGGCGGCTCTTTGCCACTTGGTTTGGGGTTCCTCTGCAGTTTGGCAGCTCAACAACCACCTGGCGCTCCTTGTTTCCTACCAAGTCATATACCTCTTCTTCAATCCAGGACTGAGAGTCAATTCATGCAAAACTTGGAGCAGCAGAGAGACGCATATTCAGGTAGTTATCTAGGACTGAGAATTGTACACTTTAGTTTAACTGAACTCCATGGAGCTGTCCACTGTAATAGAGATAGAAGTGGTGCTGAATTACGCCCTCGGCACAAGCTGTAGCATAATTCGATTCGTTTATTTTTGTTGAGCCATACTACAGAGAATATACATAAAATAGAGTATAGAATATATAGGATTTATTTTTAATTGTTTGCGTGCTGTAAATGTGAATAGAGTAGGCTTTACACTTTTCATTGTTTATGAAGTTTATGATTCAAGAGACATTTTAAAACATTATTGTGATAGGTTTATTATCTATATTTTACTTAGTGTCAAGTATATGGTTGCAATTCTAATTTTTTCCATTTTCTTCTGCTAGATGACGATTGCCTCTCTGGGGATAGAAATGACGGCAAAAGCTCAGGAAACTCTCAGAAAAGGAAGAAACGGAGGCACAGGTATGCTGGCTTCATGTTTCCGTTTTGACCAGAAGCTGAAAATTAGGATGCTGAAGTGAAATTATGGACAACTTTCAATGAGCAGTGTTTTTAATGACTTTCATTTTACTTGTAGGACCGTATTCACCTCTCATCAACTGGAAGAGCTCGAGAAGGCTTTCCAGGAAGCGCATTATCCAGATGTTTACGCACGAGAAATGTTGGCGATGAAGACAGAATTGCCAGAGGATAGGATACAGGTAATTCAACAAAATTATGTCTGACAAAAAAAATACAACAACAATGTCAAGCACAAATAACCAGTCTTTGAGGTCTTGAAAATCTAAATATCATGTCATGTGTGCTTGAAACAGGTGTGGTTTCAGAACCGTCGGGCCAAGTGGAGGAAGAGGGAGAAGTGTTGGGGACGCAGTAGCGTGATGGCAGAGTACGGTCTCTACGGTGCCATGGTTCGCCACTCCATCCCCTTACCGGAATCGATTATCAACTCCGCCAAAAACGGCATGATGGGTTCCTGTGCTCCCTGGCTTCTAGGTGAGCCCGCAGGTTGTTCACCCTATTAATAATTTTTTTCACTCAAATATGTATTAAACCACAAATACATATCTGAGATGTCTGGTGAATGTGATTAAAATAGCTATACAGTAGCAAGTAGCCTTAGACGTGTTATGTTTCAAAACAAATTATTCAGAAGTAGGCCTAGCTTAGCCTATATTTTGGTGTTTCAGAATATTTCGATACACAGTTAACTTTGTAATAACAACGGCATCTCTCTTTCAACACAGGAATGCACAAAAAGTCATTGGAGGTAACCAAGAAGTCTCCCGGTACCCCAGACTCCACTCACTCCGACTCAAACAGCGAAGACGTAAAAGGAAAGGACAGCGACATGTCCTGGTCGAACAGAGCCAGTGCAACGGACGACATGGAAGACATGGCCATTGACCTATCGAGCACTTCCAAACAGGAGAATAAAAGCACTTTGAAAGCCTCACCGCGGATCAATGACACGAACAGCGATTCTGACAACGAGAGTTAAACATTTTTCTTATTCTTATAAAATGAATGAATGCGGACTATGAGGAACAATATCAACTTGAGGACTAATTTATTCAAGCTCTGGGCAAAGCGTCCATCATTTTTTAGAGATGTATTTGTCTTTTGGTTTTTAATTGTCATTGTTTAAGTCTCTTTGTTTGAAATATGGAGTTTGCTGTTTATTGTTATTATCATTAGTACTTAAGAAGCCACCATGGTTTTGTCAATAGAGTGGTGAGGGCACTACTGATTCCAGAGTTTGGATTTAGCCTCTCAAAATTCCCTTTATTTTGATCATGTCAATACTCAATTCAATTAGTTAATATTTCAGTTAACTAATTACATTATCTTTGCAATTTATACATCGAAAATGGGGGTTTTGTCATATAGCCACCTGTTTTATTGTGTTGTGTTGTTTATGTTTGGAGTCCACTCTTGGGATCTCCAAATACACAAAGGCTTTTTCTCATGAGCCCAATTCTAAAGCACTTTAATCGTGTTGATACTGAATGTCATGTAAAATTTTCAAGAGTAAAATGTACTAACAACAGAATCAACCAAACAAATGTGGACAAATAAAAGATATATGCTATGCATTTTGTTGTAAATGTATTTACTGATATCCTTTCAGTTTTTGGGTTACCTAGAAGGGCTAACTATCAGGCTGACCACTGGTGACAAATTACCAAAACCTGATAAAATGCCTGTCAAATCCAGTAGCAGCACAGAGGTGTCATCACAATATTTTCTAAGAATAATTCCTGTTGGTTTCAGTAAAGAGAGCAAAAATATGTCCTCCGAGAGCAACTGTTAATGATGTTAGTGTCCTCAAAGAAAAAAAAATCACCTTATTAAACCGAGAAGGCGTAGTGCCAAGTGCTGTTGTCATGAGCAATGGGGTCATTCCATGACCCTGGCTGCTAGGCTACTGTATATGACACACTAATGCTGGCTTAGCTTAAACTCCTTCAGCATTGTTGATGTTTTAAAAGCATTGTGTGGCCACAGAGTCCTCATCTCAGTGACCACATTTAGTGCTTTTGAGTGCATTCACTACGCTTTAGTAACATGCAAAATTGACATCTCTATTCATGTTGTGGACATCAGGGATGATCTCTGGTCAGAGATGATTTTTTGATGAGCGAATGAAAAACTGAGCAAACTGAACTAATGCCTATGAGATACAGTAACTGACTTTTTTTTTTTTTTTTTTTAGCAGATGAGCGACACAGGGTGTATTCTGTACATCCAAATGGTCCACTCTATTAGAGATAGAAATCTCCTTTCAGTGGTTAAATGAGGAGGACTGACTGAGGTAATACCTCATCAGGAATCATAAACTTGCAAGGAAGATTTCAAGTTTATTGTTTTCCAATGACTGATAAGAGAGAGATTTTTCCATCAAATTAGACTACATTTTTTGTGAAACTAGCAATATTTCCATAGTTTCTGCATTTGATGGATCAACTGACAAATAGACAGAATTTTATAGCTCTGTTACTTCAATTTACATTCTTGGGGCAACTAAAAGTAGCACAGAAAGATTGTTCTTCATAGATAAGTTGTACAATTTTCTTGTGTCCTTAAAACAATCCTGTTTAAACTTCTATTGTTTACCACAGAAAATGCTGCTGATAGGTCATTCAAAACCATTAGACGCATGGCTTTGAATTCCATAAGCCCTATTGTGGCAGCTTTACCAGTTATTAAATACACTAGCCGCCATGACAGTTGGCCTAGTTAGTTTATGGTCCTTAAGATACACATAACATCTAGTTTTGTTTTTTCTAATGTGAAGGTTAATCTTTAAAACCCTCCTCACATAATCATGTATAATTCCCACTTAATGGTCCACAAATCACATAATTGCACCCTGCCCCCTAGTTTGGTTATTGTGCCCTAATGCCCGAGAGCATTTAATCTTGTTTTGTTTTGAAATGACATTGTTGACTGTATCTCTTCTGCATACTTAGCTGGACATTGTATCCGCTTGTAATGTTCCTTATATGGTTATTATGACGTTGATGACTCTACCAGTGAATTAAGTCTCTAGTGACGGCATAAAAATGTTAACAAGAGAATATCTACAATGCTGAAGTACAACATGTGACATAACACAGTAACTCTGAGATGAAAGATACTCAAATCATCTCCATACTGTATACACTATAATCAAGAGTGCATATTGCATCCACCACAGTGCATATCTATATTGGCCAACTGAGCATTGGATCTCAGAAACCAACAGGGCAAAACACACACACACACACACACACACACACACACACACACACACACAATTTTTGTTGAACTGTAGGGTAATATATGAAACATATTTTGCTGAATCTAAATGAGCATTGAAAAAGATTGACATTAAGTGTATAATGGTGATTTTGCTATTAGCTATGAGACATTATAGATAAAATAATATGTTATTGTTTTTTTCTTTATGGATAAAAGAAAAAAAACAGATTAGGGAGCAAAAATACAGACTAGTGGGATTAGAGCCACTTGCCACAGACTGATCACTCTGAATGAGGGGTATTAAATCTATTAAAATGTCATCAATCACAATACACCAGGCAAATCCTTGAGCCACTTTCATAGACGACTACCCCCTCCCCCTTAATAAAATGACAATTATATGATGGTGCCATTGTACAGCATTATTAGTAAATAAAATGGCAAACAATCAGGTATATTGTTAAATCCTCCAGGAAAAACAATATGGAATAATGTTATTTGCATGAATGGAACAGTGATGCTAAACAAAATTAAATTATAATCTTAAAGGCTGTTTTCATAGGGTTCACTTTGTTTTGTGTGATCTGATTTTATAAATTAAAACAAAGCCAAAAATAAATAAATGATAAAAAAAAAACATGTCAACAAATCTCTAATCAGTCTACAGTCAGTATGTCAGTGTACAGTAAACATACCATTACCAATATGCGCTCTCTCTAGATGTGATTCAGACAGGCTATACCTATTAAACAAGATCTAGTGAAACAAATATGACATGATCATCCCAATATTAATGTAGGCTTATAGAAATGTGCTGGAGAAGTCATTGAATTTGTCCAATGGAAACTGTAAGTATTTTCATGAACTTGCTCACTCCCCCTTCTCTTACACAAACTTGTCTGAGTACAGTAAAGACGTTTGACCACTAGGCGACAGCACAGTTCTGTTGTTGGGAATTTTGTAGTAAGCCTAATGTGCCACGTATATTTCACTTATTGTTGTGCTTGATCAACAGGTTGTAGGCTGTATTTGATTTTCCCTGCTTGAGCTCAACAAGGATAATTGGACAAAGTGAGAAAAAAGTAAGAAAAATAAAACATCGTAGGCTGTTGCACTACTTTTGTATGGGTGTGTGTCATAACTTATTTATAGCTTACTTTACACTGCTTGGAGAACTAGTGCTGAAATAGACCACTGACATTCCTAAGCAATTTTTTTAAAAGTAGGCTAACTATAATGGCCACTAGGTAGCCTATCTTATACAGATACATTAGCTGTGGTGCACCAAAAAGGATACGGCATGAATCATCTTTTAGATTACAGCTGCATAATAACAATTCAGGGAACTGGCTTCATGCAAGTTATTTTGCCTTTCTTACGCAACACACTGACTCAGACACGAGGTGCAGAAGATACAGATGAGGATGTCCATAGGGTCCAGGCTTTTGATAACTTTCGCATACTTATCCCTGCCCTCCTCTCCCTTACACCACCTGGAGAAACTTGAGAACGCACACCGGACAGCCGCGGTCTCCACATTAATGTCGGAATATGGCTGCACATAGGAGCCGCTCATGTTTTTTATCTCTCGTTAAAAGAGGGACAGTATCATTTAGGAAACTCTGTAACCTAAGAAGTGTGCTTGTGCCGTCCGGAAAAAACACTGTGAACTTTCGAAGAACAATATCTAACACAGGCGCGAGGAACAAAGAGTTATTGCCGCACTTAAGCTCAACTCTTGCTGGCCACTCATACACAGAATTGTACGAGCTGTCAGTGAAGAATCCAGAGACATTTTGGGGATCAATTGCCAAAGAGCGATTAACATGGACCAGACCGTTCGACCAAGTGAAAGATTGTGATATTTCTAAAGGAAGAATCAACTGGTTCCTTGGAGGACAACTGAACGTCTCTGGTAATAAGTCGATTTATTCCATAGGCTACATGTTGTTCCTAACCCGATTACGTAACCACAGTTTGTGCCAAAACCTCACACCCTAAACCGTTATTTTTTCGGTCCGCACAAGATGCGTGTGTTTGTTTGGTTACCCAAAGGTAGACCCGCACAACAAAGATCAGATCATCCACTACCTGCAAAGTGCAACTTTGGCTTTTTCTATAAACTCCTTGAAGTTCTTCTAAAATTCACTGTTTTCAAAGACAACTGTTAAAATTCACCCTGTGATATTTTGGTCGACAGAGAATTGTTTGGATGTACACGTTGCGAGTCATCCTGATAAAATTGCCTTGGTGTGGGAGAGAGATGAACCTGGCACAGAGGTTAAAGTGACCTACAGGTAAACTGGTGCTGACAGACAACCAACTGAAACCCACAGTTTGCAGTTGCAGTGACACCTTTGGAGTTATCCAGGCGTTTTGTTTTGCAGCAGCATGTAGTGCTTGCTTGGTCTGCAGAAGCACAGTGTTTACTGTATACAATGTAACAAGTTTATTATTAAGGTTGCCCGTTTGACACAGAGGGCATTAAACAGAAGCAAACGTGTCTTTAGCAGAGTAAGTTGGATGTGTGTGTTGTTTTACGAGCAGGATATTATCTGTTCCATGTCAGAGTTACGCCATGCATTTCTTCAGCTGCCTTTAGAGAATGGGTTAACTGCTACAGCACTTAGGAACTTCCTGTTTCAGAATACAAACAGGATACTTGGGGTTCTGCCACTGTTATCTACACCCACACTATGCATTGGGAGTGAAGTGTGTAAGGAAATCATTACTGCAAACAGAGAGCATTATGAAGAAAAATGTGAAGGGTTTTATGGCGGCAAAGTCTTATTTACACATAACGGACCTATAGATCACAAGACCCACGGATGAATATTGCATTGTATTTATACTGTAAGCTCACACTGACAGACACTTGTCCATAATTTCTCTCCAGGGAGCTGCTAGAGACTACATGCCGCTTGGCAAACACTCTCAAAAGCCATGGGATTCAGAAAGGGGACCGAGTGGCCATCTACATGCCAGTGTCGCCCATGGCAGTGGCCGCCATGCTGGCTTGTGCTCGCATTGGTGCAGTGCACACGGTGGTGTTTGCTGGCTTCAGCTCAGAGGCTTTGGCTGGCAGAATCCAAGATGGTTAGTCTGTGTGTGTGTGTGTGTGTGTGTGTGTGTGTGTGTGTGTGTGTGTGATCACACGAGTCATTATTGTATGTACGCGCTCTTTGTCCTAGTACAGCAGGTTTTCGGCAGGTGAATAATCATGACTAAACCACAGTGAAATTAAATTTTGTAACTCACAGACAACAG
>JASCIP010000037.1:14783825-14795460 GCA_034783695.1 Sardinella gibbosa | reverse complement strand
GTGCCCATCACTTAAAGTAAAGTCCTGCTTCAGTCAATGCTAAATGAAACGTTTTTGTTTTATTAACTCTTCAGTCATGGCTTTTTTTGTTTGCGTATGCATGGTGGTCTAACCGTACTGCTACTAAACCAATAAACCACTATATGGAAATAAAAAGTTTAAAAAAAAAAAAAAAGTCCCTAAAGCCTACAAAATGTACAAGTGCAGCCCTACTTGCAAGCACTCCATGGCTGCAGAGGGGTAGAGGAGTATGCCCCTCAGCAGCAGGTCACATTGCTTACATGGGAACATCACATGGGAAAAAAACATTCAGCATCAAAATGGCAAAAATGAATTTAAATAACTCTTTTGATATTTACATCTTTGTAACTTTTGCAAAAAAAAAAAAAAACTTTGCAAAGTTTCTTTTTTTCTCTACATGTATATATTAAAAAAGACTTTAAGCATGTCCTGTCCATCCATTTAAAAGGAAAAAAAATATGAGCAAACCTTGCAGGTATATACTGCATGACTATCTGAGTCCTCAGTCTAAGTGGTAACCAAAATTCCCAAAACAGCAGTCTATTTTTCAATTTGTTTTTGAGAGTGATGTCCTTGTACGTTTTACTGGAGTTACAACAGTTTCTAGGGCTCTCTTGTTAGAAGATTTGGGAGACTCGCTCAGACGCTGAGCAGCCTCAATCTTCCTCTGAGACCTTGTCAGCACTTGGTCTTGTGAGACTGATGGCTCAGGATTCTGTGTAGGGGAGACCAAGCTCCCAGGGGCCTTAGATACTGGCTTCCTTGCATCTGCCTTTGAGTCACCGGGTGGAGTTTGCAGAGGTTTTTCACCTGCCTGTTTCTCTGCTGGATTCTCTTTCTTGTTTACATTTCCTTTTGGACTCACGGCTACAGTCGTCGACCTCTGTGTTTTGGGGGACATAGGTGTCTGCTGAGACCTCTTTGGAGCTGCGCCATCTTTATCAGCTGGTTCCTTTAATGCTTTTGTGCTGGCTGCCTTTGTGACTTTCTCTTTACTAGGTCTTGCTGTGCTCTTTTTATTCACACCAGACTGTGGTGCATTTTCTTTCTTGGGAATGTTTGCGTCTTTTCCACCACTTCTTTTCTCCTGGCTTGCAGAGGACAACTTCTGTTTAGATGTCCCTCTATGATGGTCGACCTTCTGGTCTTTGAGATTCCTTGACTTCTGCTGTTCTTGCATCTTCTCTCGCATATGGGAGTATTTCCTCAGAATCCTGGCACTAGCTGGATTTTTCACAACATTTGAGGTCTTTTGGCCCTCTGGGCACTGAGCAACACCCCTGTGACTCTGGGGCTTGGTGGACATTCGAGTAGCACTGGTCAATTTTTCTTTAGCTTTTATGATGACAGGGTCTTGTTCCAAAGCCTCCGCTATGAGCTTTTGACTCTTTGCATTGCTTTTAACTGGAGAGGCAATGGCAAACTTTTTCAGGTGTTTCTTCAAGCGCTCAGCCTGAACACTCGGAGAGACACCATGTGAAGTCCCTGCCATGGAGGACGAACTGTGAAAGGTCAGCTGGGTTTCAGATGGAAGTCGGGTGTTTAACTTTTTAACAATGACAAGGGACTTTGTTTCTGTGGTCTGCAAGAACCAGCGGCAAATGCTTGGCAAATCAAAAGATTTCATAAAAAGCATCTGCACAGGTGAATATTTATGTGGTTCCAGTGGTCTGGGTTTTCGGACTCTTTTCTTACTCTTCCAAATGTCTTTCAATCTGTCTGCTTTGTTCCTGGATCGTGGTGTTTGGGGGCCCTCTTTGTCCACTTGGACCCATCCTTTTTGCATTTTATCAAACTTGTTATTCAGGTTTGTGATTAACTGTTGGTTTTCTTCTCCTCTTAGGGCCTCCAAGAATTTTGGAGGATTCGGTACAATGGGCTCAGGGTTTGGAATGCTAGGCAAAATGATGGGCATCACAGGTTCCTTTATTTGACCTTGCTTGCTCTTTTCAATTCTAGGAGGTTTAGGAGGTGAGCCAATAAGGCTGTGTTCAGAGTCTGAGGACAGTGTGCCAGATTTAGATGGTTTGGGAGATTTCTGTAACTTCTTGTCTTTTCCAGACATAACAGGACTCATGGGCTGGGAGGCTGTACTTGCATTGCTACTTCTCAAGGGCATACGCCCTGCATTCTCAGCATGGTTGCCAGTAGAAGAAGTGCTATTGTTGTCAACCGCATGACTTCGGCTCCTTAATGGCATATGTCTAGATTTCTCTTCTACAGAACTTGTGGAGGTATTTTGGGAGTTCCCAGGTGTTTCCTCAGCCACAGCGGTGCTTGCACTTCTTAGAGGCATGTGCCCAGGTTTTTCTATGGAAGGCTTTGTCGTAGGCTGATGCTTGTTGCTCTCCACGGTGCCGCTCCTGCTTCTCAAAGGCATACGTGTTGAGACTCTGGAGGGGCTAGTCACAGTAGCAGGATCTGACTGGGTACTAGGCGGTTCAGAAAGACTAGGAGGGTCTTGGACATTTGAAACTTCCAGTGTTGTCTGTTCAGACTTGTCTGTCAATTCAAGCGTTTCCTTTTCTTTTAGTTCTGAGGTTGCTGAATTCTGGGCATCAGTCACATTTGATACTGTTGGTTCTTCCTTTTTTTCTCCTTCTTGATAAAGAGCCTGCCTTGCCTGCGTTGACCTAAGCATCTTTCTGGTATGTACCATGTGATCTGCAATGGGGTTCTCACAAGGACTTGAATCTGCTGTATCCGATTTATCACTGTGGGGCTGTTGTGTTTGTTCTTTACAGCCTGCTTCACAATTTAAATTTACTTCAGTGTTACATACATCAGTTTCTAGCGGCTTTGCCTTAACAGATCTCAAAGGACGCTTTGTCTCAGGAGTCTTGGGTTCTTCAGTAACAGTATCAAAGACTTGCGCTGACGCCGTCTGATCGTTTTTCTCTGGGGTCTCCTCAACCCCACCAGAGGCCCTACTGCGCAACTGTCTGTCAGAGCTTCCAAAGGTCCTCACATTCCTGCGTTTTTTCTGTTTCTTGCTCTCTGGTGAACTCAAAACCTCTCTCAACACTTCCTCCTTTTCCAAATATGTGTCTGGAGGAGCATCTGACTGAGTACATTCACTAACAGGCTCATCAACTACTTCTTTCTCTGTTTCACAGCTGGTATGGACAGTGTTCACTTCCGTTTCAATGGCAGGTTGTTCATCCAACACTTCATCAGTGGGAGTGATGTCAGAGGGCTGTTTCTCTAATGCTGAAATTTCAGACAGTCCTCTTTCAGACAGTCCCTCTACTTCAGCTGAAATGTCTAAGTCAACATTCTGGTCTGTCAACTCTCCATTAGTCTCTCCATCTTTCAAACTGAGGTCATCCACCTTTGCAGGGGAAGGGGACTCATTTCTGGCACAGGACTCCTCAATACCACTGCCATCTGAAACAGGCAGTGGCTCAGGGGATTGTTCACATGGTGGATCCTCATTAGTAATCTCCAACACTGGTTCTTTGTTTTCTGAACTTTCAATGATCAATGCCTCATTTAGGTCATCTGTAGCAGGTGGCTCTGTGGTTTCCAGTGAAAGTGGCTCTGCAGGGCATAACGTTTCATCCTGTGTGGACAAATCGTCCTTCTGAGTTGCTACTGGTGCTGAAATTTCAGAGCAAGCATCTACATTGTCTTGGCATGTTGTCTGACCTGTCTGACTTGTCTCTACAATCACATCTACATCATCTACATTGGTCAATACATCACCAAGCATTTCGCTCTCTGCCAAGGTCTCTGTTGGAGTTGCCTGCTGTATAGATTCCCCACAACCTCCTGCAAACGGCATGTCCACAGGAGGGACACCATCAGGCTTTGCAAGGGCATGTTTTGGAGTGACAAGTGTGATGACCGGCATTGGTGCCGGGCAGTTGCCACTTCCATTTTCTGCCGACTTTCTGGCCAGGGTTCGTACGGTTCTGAGTTCCAGGTAATCTTCAGTAGACGTGTGCCCCCTTATGCTTTTCCTGGCATTCCGTCTTGGTGTCATCCGGCTTGATGATTCTAACTGACACTCTGTAATTGACTTCCCAATAAATACAATATCACAGTGGCTATCAGGATCTATGCGACAAACAGAAGCATCCTTTGTCCGAGGGAAGGATCCATGTCTGCTTTTTCGAGCTGTTCTGTGTATGTTAGGGGAAACTGTATTGGAGGGCCTCAGGACTAGAGGTGACCGGGTTGAGATATCTTTGGCATGTCCAGGAAAACCTTGATTGGAGTGCTGCTGAGGTTCTGAAGATTCATGCCTATCATACGATGGTGATAATTCAATGACTACTTCTTCTCTGCTACGTGTTGTACACTGTAGTTCAGTGTTCGAGGCACTCTGCTGTTCTTCTAAAGTGCCAGCAGAGAGATGAGCACTTGACATCTTATCTTTAGCTTGTGGTTGATGTCCAGAGTTGGTACTGTTAATTTCATGGGGGGACGGATACTGGCGGCCAACAAGTCCATATTCATGTGAACTAGTGAGAAGAGATGACAAAATGTTGCGACCCCCAGTCACATCTTTACGAAGATCCAAAAGTGAACTCCCACTTCCTCTTACATTGCGCGAATCAGGATGGTAAGAGTCTTTTCCTAGCGCTACCTTTTTGTGGTTCCCTCGAATTGCCGTTTCCAACAATTCTGGTTTGCATCTCGCCTTGGTAGAAAGTGCATGCGTTCTTTTAGAACGTTGGATCTCTGGGCTTTCCTGACAAAGAGCAAGACTACAACTCACAGGTGTCCGCTCATCTGGAGCTGCTCTTACAGATCCTTGTGGAACACTGGTTGAAGCAACAGCCTTAACTTCAGTCTCCAAATATCCCAGTGCATCAACAATCTGGGAACGGTGATGCAAACAAAGCTTGTCCATAAATTGCTCTATAGCAGATGTGGACTGAAGATCTCTTGCATTAGCAAGACCGGGGTGGTGAGGGTCACTGAAAAACAGAAGGGAAAGACAAACATAAGAAACCTATCAACATTTATCAGTGCTCATTAATAATGGAAAACATCTTTCAAACTAAAAAACCCAATGACTTACAATGTCAAATCCTGATTCCAGGGAAATTGGTAAAAATATTGATATACTGCATTAACCAGCGAATAACATAATGATGATATGCAATTTCTCATTCCATTATCTGCTTAAAACTTCTGGAGTTAAAAACAAGACTGTCACATCGCAAAAGTTCTCATAAACATTTATTGAAAGAAAATGTTAAAACATTCATTTTAGTTGGTCTGTAATATTCCAGTGTAATGAAACACAGTTAGATCCACTCTTTTGTGAATGAAACCACCGATTGTTTTCACATGCATTAATCAAGATGCTCTAGGGCTAGGCTAATTAATAAACAATACAGGCTAAAATTAAAAATCACTTCAACACATCACAAATAGAAACAAATAAAATCTTTTTTTTGGTAAGCAACAATTTCAAATAATACTTCATCTTTGTTAAACAATGAAAAAGGGCCAAAAAAAAATAATCAGTAGCAAGTGCTATATAATAAAATGCCAAATTACCGCCAAGATGTCCCACAAACGAAAACAAAAAAGAAAGAAAGAAAAAAAAAGACATAGGGCCTACACACAATATATTTTACAGTACAAAACATTGAATTACATAAAATATGAAATGAGGTCCAGTGAAGCTCTGGTCTGCCCGTTTTAAAAAACAAAAGGCCAAGGCCAGAATTCACACAGCTTATTATACTGCCATGTGTCATTATGAAGCATGATAACATTCTGGCTTACAGTGGTTCTAGAAAATGCATGAAAATAATTTATTTTCACCCTAAAACTGGGCCAGTATGCTACATCACTTAAGATGCCAGTGAACACAAACCAAAGTCAAGTTCAGCATGTGAACATGTCATCGCATATCTGAGGTACTGCGAGCATCAGAGTTTGTTATATCCCATTTGGCCAACATCTAACCTGGACAAGGGGGTGAATTAAAACAAGCACTTCAGTGAATGCACCTAACACTTCACAGCGGAGGGGAATTATCCAACAGGTTTGACATCAAGAACATTTCAATGTATCTTTACTAAAATCTATGGGTTTTTGACATTTATATGCCATCGTAGCTCTGAAATTCATCTGGCAAAAAGGGAAACATCTAAATCTCATCAGTCTAAAGGAAAAGAAGAGAATTAGTTTCTGTTATCAGAAATTTATCTGTATGAAATGAACTAAGTGTACTTTTTTTTCCTGAGGATGACTTGTGTGCAAGAATCAAAGTTAGTTTTACCATGTGACGCCACCTTTTTCTAATGCGCTTCAAAAAATTTCAGAAAGCTAAATTGTGTGAACAATGCATAAAAAAAAAAAAAAAACATAAACTTTAAATGCCAACTGCATGACAGAAAAACATAAGCCAAATAAAGTCAATTCCATTTCTCCAGGATGTTACAGTCTGTTTCTTTGAAATTCTGGCGTCTTACAATTGCTTAAACAAACTTGATCCATAATCAATAAAATAGATGTTACATACCAATGCATTTAATGACATATGGTATTTAAAATGTATGGCTTAATTCCACTCTTGAATAAAACATTAACCTTACTTGCAGGTCTCAGTCTGAAACCTGTGAAATAAAAGGATATACAAGCGATGGACGTTCTTTTCTTGCTACCATGGTAACAAAAATGGATGAGAAGGAGCATCAAAGACCTGACAAGGAATTAGTCAACAAGTTTAATCCTGTAAACTATAATAATAATAATAATAATAATAATAATAATAAATAGATTTGTGGAGATTTGGAATATTTCTCTTATGGAGTGCATTTAGTCTGCAAAAACATAGAATAAACAGAAACAAAAAAGTAGTATTTTGTTTTGGAATATATTATTCTTTTGAAGTGCATTTTAGTTGCCTCTTTTATCCACGCAGGCCAGGACAATAATCCAGAAATATTAAATATCATGGTATCTGAACATACCGATGCAAGGTCCAAAGTATCACCACCGCATTTTTAAATATTGATGGTGTGATTTGTTTAGACTGAGTCTAAAAAGTTGTTCATTTTTGCTGATGAACTTAAGCAGCTGTTCGAGGCCTTCGCCACTTGAGGTCAGACAAATAGTATAATCAGTGTTTTAACTTCCTGATAAGCTTTGTTTACAAAGAAAAAGCACTTGTCAAATTGAAACAGCAAGTAAATAGAGAAAAAAAGAAAGGATGAAGTAGGGAAAAGGAAATGAATGGACTACAACCATCCCCCTTAAAATAAAAATGTCTACAAGATCTAGAAATATTTTGGTTTCATCCCAAATTACAAATATGAGCCACCACCCTAGAGAAAGCTGTCACAAAGAGTACATCAGCTAGAGGTGGTAAAACATATGTCTGCTTCTTTCAGTCGTTTTGTTATCGATTAAGCAGCTTTGATAGATATACACAAAGAGCTAATATTTTGAACAGCTTTTTGTAAGCACACTACAGAAGCGTTCACTTCAATGAATTTGATTATTCAATTTTGTTAAATGTATTAGAACAGGCATAATTTAATAAAACGTGTCCTTCGATGATTGATTAATTCCCAGCCCCACCCCATCACCCACACAGACGCACTAACTTTGTAATATATCAAGGAATTCACCTTACATTGATTAAAACAGTTAATATACGCTATCTCACTCATGAGATACACACACGCATACACACGCACACAAACAGTGTTCTAACAATGACAATGTTTGAGGTGAGCTCTGATGCAAATATACACATACATTTGATACACAACATGTCAAAGCCTATATGTACAGTATATGAGGTATTTCAGTAATTCCAACGAAGTAGTAGGCATTCTGTGGATATAGATTTCACAAGAAAAAAAGGGTAGTTAACATGTAAGTATTGCACCGGTCAGCTAATTACTTAAATCTGTGTATATATATAAATAAAACTATGCTTTTATCTCCTAATTACGCAACCTGTGAGGCTACACCAAAACCCAAAACAAAGCCACGTGAGGGAAATGTTTACATTGATCTAGCCCTCAAATTTGCTAGAATCTCATTTCCAATGCATCACAGATCTGCCTTCATATATTAAAATGCAATACATAAATAATAAAAAAAACAGTACAAACAACTGTATGTAGCTGTACAGTTTGAGATTTCCTAAGACCAAGAGGATAAATAAGATAACCTTGAAAAAAAAAAAAAAATAGAAAAAAAAAATAAAGCAGAGGATAGGGAAAGGAATATAAGTGCAACCCCATTTCTCCATGCCCAAACCCAAAAGAATCCAAAGATTGTAAAACATTTACGACAGTGCCTTTAAAATATTAAGCAGCTCAAGAAGGAGAACATGAAATTTTTAGACTAAAACCTGAAACATTCACACGCAACTCCTGAGTGAGATCAAAATTAATTCACCGGTTTTAAGTAATCACATGTGTAAGATCTTCCGATATTAACAATTCCATCTGAGCGGTCTGAACGGTAGGAAATTGTGTGGCTTACATGAAGTCTTTGCTTGTACAAGTACATAGCATTCATAAACACAATGGCTAAAAGAGCACACAGCAGAGTGCACCTCTGCTATGCTCACCACCAAACATGCTACTAGTCCATCAAAAAATGTCCCCTAGTGTCAAATGAAAGATAACCAGCCATCCTTCGATACAAACCATGCATTTCTACAACCAAACTTTGGGGGGACATTTAGTTACAAAAACCTCTTGCCTCTGACAAAGACAACTGGACAAAACATTGAGCTACAAGTGCCTCCACTGGCCACACACACCCTTCCTTGCAAATGAGTAATGCCAGAGGATTGTCATGGAAACATGCAGCTTTCCGCATTTAATTTTTGATGTCGGTAAGTCTGTTAGAGGTTTCATTTTTTTTCTTTCTTTCCTTCTTTCTCTTCATCAGAGCTCAGAAGTGAACTTATACTTGCTATACATTACAAACAAAACTAAATATTTTGTTAAAAATATTCATCACTGTCTTCCTATGGCCTTTTGAAGCATTCAAAACACTCCTGTCCATTTAGATATTTGTCCTCACATAGCCTACAAGGCCGCTTACCTTCCATTGACATTTTAAGACCCATAGTGCTGCACTAGGCCTTTTACATTAAGTTCAAATTTACAACGTTTTCAGGAAACCCCGACAGTCTTCTGGCGAGGCTTAAACAGAAAAGCATCAAGCATCACATGCAAGAGAGGCCATGTGCATCAATACTTCCCTACTTCAATTCTTCAATTTCCATGTAGTCAAAGGAAGGCTCTTTTTCCCTGATGATTATTACTGAATTCCTGGTTCAGCTGAACTGACTGCCTGTTGAAAAGTGCAACTGCAAAAGAAAAACTGCCGTTGATGTACTGTGTATAAAAACTCTGAGATTAAGTATAGAACATTCGGAAAGTATTGACCTAAGGTACAGATATGAGGTGTATATGGTATGTGCTGTTATAGGACACTTCACTTTGATACCAACAAGTTCTTCCATCATCCTCTGTAGGGGTTAAGTCGGTCTCCAAACTGCCACGATATACAAATCCAACACCCTTTCGGTAAAGTGTTTCAATCAAAGTCTTCAGTGTTTTAGGGGCCATAGCAGCAGTCTGACTTTCATCAGTGCTTGGAGTAAAAATTATGGCACAAAACAGTAGCAATAACCTGATCAAGATCCTCTAGAAAAGGAAAAAAAAAAAAGAATGCTTAACTGTCATCACCTTAAGTCACGTAGTGTAGTAAGCGCAAATTGTTTGAGTGCTTATGTTATTTGGTTTGCTTGCCCCGACTCCCAGTGGCAACTCAAATCCAGGATCCGCCAAAACCCACCCTCCCCCCCGCTACCCCATCTTCAATTGCCAGTATTCTGCTCAGCAGCAGTTTGAGGTGAAGGTCTCTCTCCTTTCTCTCTTATTAAGGATAAGAAAAATCTGCACTCATTTAAAACTAATCACTATTTTTGTATCTGCTGTCCAGAGAACAATATCATAAAAAAATTGTGTTTTGGTATTTAAAAATCCCTGCCTGGGCATCTAGCCCACATGACTGCAAAAGAAAAAGAGAGCCAACTCCCATCTGCTCCGTGAAATCTCTCTCCTTCATTCATCTTTGGAAACATCAGCGCTGGGTGACGCTTCCTCGTTAAGCTCTGGTGGCTCACATTTCACGGCAACTTCCTCCTCGTGCTCCTCCGTCTTCAGTTTAAGCTTCTTCTTAGGTGGGTTCTTGAGTGTTCCGAGGCGCTCTTTCACTTTGTATTCCAGAGTGCTGTGAGGTATTCCGTAGACGGTCTGGGCCTTTGAGACGCTCATCTTCCCGTTCATCACCACGGCGATGGCCTCTTCCAGGTTCTCCGTGTTGTACTGCCGGTAGCGGCCCCTCTTCTTCCGGGGCTGCTTGAAGCTCGAGTCCACCTCGGGGTCAGAGGTCGAGTACGGCTGGCCGGATATGGCGCGCTCCGCCTCCGACCCCAGGCACTCCCCGGCTTCGTCGTGGAGGCCCCCCATGCTCCCCCTGCGGCTGTGCTTGGGGAAGATGGAGTGGAGCTTCTTGCCGAGGGCGTCCTCGGAGTAAGAGCTCATCAGCAGGCCATAACCGTGCAGGCTGGAGTTGTGGGAACTCCAGGACAGATCCATGCCTCTGACCTGAGGAATCTTGAGGCCCACGGGTGGCGAGTGACCCATGTCGGTTTTGTGCTGCAGCGACTTGAGAGCGGCAGGACTTCGTACAGGCACAACTGAGGTTTCACTGAGATCAGATAAGCCCTTGTGGTCATTCCCTGCAGCGTTCGGCGGGGGTTTTGAGAGGTTAAAAGGCGGCTTGGTCCAAGATTCATTCCTGAGTAATGGAGAGGGCAACGGCTTGTGTTTCAAGAGTCCCAGAGGTTCGGTTTGGCGTTCAGTGACATTTCGGCCCGGCAGGTTCTGCTCGGAGTGAGTAAACAGTTTAAGAAGGGAAGGGTGGTTGTCAAACTCCCCCATCCCATCGTCCCGCGAGCTCCAGGGAGGCGGCTGGTCATCTGCATCTCTCGAGCTGTGGTCACGTCTCGGGGAGATCCTGATTGAATGGAAGGAAATTGGTGTAAGCAGAGCTTGCACAGCTTTTTGTGTTTTTTTTTTTTTTGTCTCTCTTTCTTTCTAAGGGAAGGATGGATTAGGGAGGGGGAGGATGTGGCCGCTCCTTTATTAGATGACCTTGCCAGGGTAACATCACTTTTTTTTTTTTTCCATTTGTCAAGAATTTGCTCTGCTGAACTACAGGAGGTACAAGACGGCTCCAGTTACTTGGAATTAGTTCATTTGGCTTGTTTTGTCGTCATATTACATAAGGACTCAAACAAAACAGAAACAAAAGGAGATCCAGTTGGAAAACAAACTAACAAAGGGACAAAAAGAAAAATAATAATAATAAAGAAAACAATAATAATGTTAGGAAAAAAAGGGTTTAGACTAAAAATCCAGCAGCAAAGTTCAGTAAAGCCATAGAAGTATGTTCTGCAGACAACACGTTCTGCCAGTGAACATGAAACACACACTCAAGTGCAGCTTGAATAATGACGTTACCACTAAACAAGCACAGCTATAAAAGAGTCAGCCAAGGTACAGGGAGAAAGTTAGTGTCCACCAAGAAGGGTGTTAGTGAAGGGGGG
>JASCIP010000037.1:14763358-14783725 GCA_034783695.1 Sardinella gibbosa | reverse complement strand
GGGGTGGTGGGGGGATGCTAGTGTCTATCAGTGTCCATTTTTGCAAATGATCACAAGGAAACAAGTGAGAAAAGAAAACACCACCACAAAACAGCTATTTCTCTGATTTGGAGAGAGGATAGACATGAGAAGAAAAGGTGATTTGCAAGTATGACAGGCACTTTTTTTCTTTCCTTTTCTGTTGGACAGTATTGCTCTCAGTCAACCAGTCACACTGTAAGTAATCTGCCTTAATTAAGCCTCTTAGTTCGTATGCTATGCAATCCATGTGCTCAATTTTTCCAAATCCAATTTAATTTCCAGAAGCACATATTCAAATTTTGTTCAAACATGAGGATCTTAATCAGGCTAGTGTATGGAAACAAAATTAAAGTAATTTAACTCAAAAGTCCATGAAATTGAAATTCTCCATCTTTAGAAGTAACACAGAACCTACTTAAGCTAATAAGATCAGTTCTGCTATGAGAGAATAAGACTGTAATTTTGTTAAGAAAGAGCAAGATGATCGAGGTGAATTAAAAAGGAAAAAGTTGAAGGAATTTCCTATGAAATAAAATGACAACAGAACAAAATCAGAATAAAACAGTGGACAAACCAGGGAAAAATAAAATACAAAGAGGTGTGAAATATGACAACTGAAATTTTTAACATTACAATGACATGAGTACGTTTCCAACATGTGTTTACTGCCTTCCTTATGTCACTCAGATGTGACTACACACCATTCAGGAATGTGACACACATGGTGTTGTAATACAGTATTCTGCACCCTAAATATAAATAACCCTCTCAATTCCTCAAATCTAAACACAAATGGCTCAGATGGATACAAATACAAAAATAAAAGCATGACAATACAAATTTGTAAAAAATGTATCATAAAAAAAAAAAATTATGATTGCAGTTTAGGCAAAGACTTACCCCTTAACTAAAGGTGCAGAGGCTCTGATTGACACAGCGCCTCTGTTACGGTTTTTCTTGGTTGAGAGATCAAGGACACCATCTAGGGGCATAAACAAAACCAAGGTCAGTGAGGCCGGCATTACTCCCTTGCTCAACAACATTTAAACGCAAATTCAAAGTGAAATGAAGTGTGTCTAAGCCAAATCAAGTGAGTCAGCCAAGTGTGTGGAGTCTGAATGTCATGGAATGACATGGGATAGGAAGGCCAATGGTGGAACCCTCGTGCATTTAGCAATTTTGGCTACGCTTATCAACCCAACTGACTTGGACTACAAAGCACACATACTGGAGCAGTGGCATTTATACATAGCAGGGTCAGAAACATTTTGTTCCAGCTTAGGATCCTGATCCCTCCCACAACGCCCCCCCTCAACTTCAACCCCGGACACACCTTGCTCACAGACAATAACGTCAGGCTTCTTGACTGTGAGGTCGAGGGGAGTATCCTGTTCCGCCATAAGAAGCTGGCTGAGGACAGGGTTCCTGGCCGGGGTGAGGCCGGCTGGAGAGGGAGCAGCGGGACTGGGACTTGGAGAGGGGGCTGGGGCTGGGGCAGGAGTGTGGGGTTGTGTGGTCAGCAGGCTTTGGTCCGAGGTGCCGTTGGGCTGAGCAGGCGCGCCCTGAGCAGAGCTGGTTTTTGAGGTATATTCGGCAGCGAACTGACGGATCATTCGCTGCATTATCTCGCGAGCCACTACAGGAATGTCCGGGTCTGAGAAGCTTGGGATGTCTATAATTGGAGAGATTAAAAGGAAAAAAGCAAACAAAAAACAGTATTAGCATATCTACTATTGATACACATACCAATACATTTCAGCTCAGTCAGCTTACAATATCATCTTAAACAGGTCAAACCATTACATTTTTTTGTTGCAACACATGCATATAATTACTATTATAAATACTAAAAATATTATTGGTGATAAACTTAAACCCCAGATTTTCTGACGAATGGTGTACCTTTCCTGTGCAAGACAGCATTGAGAAATTCCTCTGCTTCCCTCTCAAGATTGCTGATATTAAACTGATCTTTAATGAAGGACAATGGTCTTGCCACACTGCCCAAACTGTCGTTGTTCAGGCCAAGTAAGTGTTCCTGTAACAAAAAGAGAGAAGGGGGGGGGGGCAAGGCAGAGGTTGAGGACGTTACACATATGCCATCACATCTTCAATATATGAGTGTGATCCTGGAAACCAATGTTTCTGTGAAAAGCAATAAAAGAAAGCAAACAGAATGTGCGGTCTCAATTGCGCTTCTTTGTCATCCGTGTGTGCGCCATGGCTCTGCGATCTTTCAATGGGGTGGAAAAGCATGGAAGGGGTGAGAGGCGGTGAGTGGGCCAATAAATGGTCTGAATTACATCCAACCATTTCAACACAACACTGAGCCACTTAGAAAAGAAGTTATTATGAGGGTGAGCGGGGTGGGGGAAGAAAAGGTAGCAGGGAGACAGAAATGCAGAGAGAGAGAGAAATAGAGAGAGAGGAGGAGGAGAACGACAACAACAAGGCGGTGTTGGTGGGGGAGGAGGAGAAGATAAAGAACGAGATAAAACACGGAGGCAAAGGGAAAAAAAAAAAAAACTACCTTGACTTTCTCTCGTCTTAAGCAGCAGAAAAGACAATTTTCATCAAATGACCAATCTGACACACCTTCAGGCTGACAATCTGCAAATCCAAAAGAGAGGGGACAGATTTGAAAGACAGAAGTCAATAATAAACTGGTCCTCGCAGGAGTGATCCAAATGTTGAACAGAGGTGGTCAAATGGTGATTTGAATGGATGATGCTTTTGCTATGTTAATAAAGATCGTACTAGTGAACCATTTTAATTCAGACACCGACACATACTTAAGATCAGTCACACTGAGACATACAGAGAAATGTCAAGGGGATATGATGGTATTTAATAGCACTGTGACATTACAGACTGCAGATGTCAGACCCGTCATCAGAGCCTTAATTCACAACCTGTAAAATCTTTTATTTATGCAATTTACATTTTCTTAGCTGTATAGCTCACCAAACAGGGTTCACAGAGATGAACTACTTGTGTTTGACACTGGTTAGTTTAAAAATACTGCACATAAATTCACTAACTGTCAATAGCTATATGGAGAAGTCGTTGTTATGGAAACACCCTCTGGTGTTTCTGCTCACTGCGTTCATGTGATCACCCAAAGTGACGTCTGCAAGTCCCTGCAAATGATATCTCTGAAGTGGGCTGAATGATATCACCAATGTCATCTTTTTTGGATCCACTAAATTAAACCCTCGGTATGATTTTGCTGTGAAATCAAATTAAGATTCTTGCCAACAGGCCTTTTTTTGTGTACAGTTTTTCCATTAGTACAGTGAAATATACTGTAACACATGGGTTCAAATGAAGTAAATCTAGGTCCAGCCATTGTCATGGTAGGCCAACCCTTGTGACAGTTGGCCACTGCCATTGAACCTCAGAAGAAATACGTATTATATGGTACAGTGGGAGTATTTAAACCACCCTGGAGGTTGGAGCTGCAAGGGGGACAAAAATGGTACACATGTCTACTGGAGCCCAAACATTACCAAATCTACTGGCATAAGTTGCGATGTCATGAAATGGCATGGGTCACATGACTGGAAGTATTGTCCCACACTGGTGGTCACTACCCCATAATGTCAGTGATGAACAAAAATCTGCACTTGCTCAAAAGAATCTCTTGTATTGTCATCGCCCCGTTTGTCTTTTCTAGCACTTGAGCAGCAGCGAGTCCAAATAATGGCCAGCATTGTCTGAGCCACAAAACACATTGTCAAAATATCTGAAAGAACTGTGGAGTTTTACACTGGCACAACTCCAGCCAAAACCCAATCTCGACGTCCAAACAAAGCGTCTTTCTAACAACATGGCCTAATGGGGCCACCCTGTGTGGACAAGTGAATGGATAAGTGTGCCAGATGTTGTGATAATGCCCCATTGTGAAGAGTACCTCATGGCCAAGAGGCAAGACCATGCCAAATTAGACAGTATGACAGCATGTTACACAAGAAATGACACCAATGACGGTGTCTTTTGGTTGGATGGCGATAAGGCAACTAGGGGGGAACTTTTAATGTCAATGAGCAAGGAGAAATGCTAAGTAGCCAAAGGCCATGCTAATAAATATCTCAATATTGAATAGTAGCCGCTTTCAGAGAGCCTCAGTGAATCATCAAAGATACCTTCCACTGATGTAACAAAGGGAAATATCTACATTATTATGTGCACAATACATCACCTCAACACAGACGGTGGGAGACAACCTGGACATTTTTTTATTTATTTTTTACAGCACAGGAATCTGATTCGGACAATTAAAACTCAGATGTTACTTTGTCAATTTTAGTGGACAGAGAGCACTGAGGAGATGATGTTCAACTTCATTTAAGTCAATGAGGTTTTTTTTTCCAGCAGATGAATTGTGGGACATGAATTGCAGTCAAAATCTTGCATGTCGAGTTCAAAACGGGGGTCTATGCATAGTGTATTCATACAGCACTTCTTTTCCCCAAATAACCCTGCAATTTAGTTCTGGCTCTGACGAGATTCTCACAGCATGACTGCAGCTACCACCTACACCAGTGAAGCATCGGATTTGAATGGAAAGCTGTTTCTCAGCGTTTGCCTTCAGAGCAACCCTGACAACCTGAGGTGTGAGGTATTCTTTGTTCTGAATATGCAGCAAAGACTGCAGGCAGCAGTACGCTTGCAACAGGCAATTAATACAAAATTGCCATTGAAACAGCTTGCATGATGTTCTACCCCTGGTTGTGATCTTTCACATAGCGATGTGGAGGTGTGGCCTGTTTACAGAATCTGATCGACATTTTTTGACCCTAACCACACCCACCCCCTACCCCCACTCTGAGACACAGGACTTCGATCGCCATAGTTTTCCTCTGCAGCCCCACACAACAAATAGTTTTGTTACTCTCTTTAACATACTGTTTATTTACATTATGGGTCTGAAGTTTGACCTATCTGGTTATTGCATAGGTTAACTGAATGTGGAGATGTGAAAAGCTAATCTTTTCGTGACACATCAACATGACGACTCACTCACCTTTATATAATCTAAGGTCCTCTATCAGCCTTGACCCAAACAATCCTTCCAAAATGCTCTCAAAACCTGTGGGGGAAAACAAAGGTCACTCACAATCTAGTGTAATGGGGACATACTGTAGACAGATACATCATCAGATGTACAACAGTTTCCCTATTGATGCCACTTCATCATATTCTTCACATCCTGATTCCTGTTAAAATCCAAAAAGACTCAACGGAGACTGCAGTCTGCTACAGGTAACTGGATGTTTCTTCCTGAGGGGAATTGGTTAGAGCTTAATGCGAAAGCATGACTACTGTCATCATGTCACAGGAGTGTGCTGGTTAAATGTTAGTACTTCACATGTCGCCTAGCAACCACTTCAACCTCAACCAGCATTCTTCATGGTAGGGATGGGGGGTAAAAATCGATTCATGACAATATGAAAATATACATGCCTATACACAAGGGAAAAATGTTTTCATTATTGAGAAGCACACAACTGCAGGGCTTAGGAGGGGGTGGGTGTTGTCTATTCAAATTAATGCTGAATTTAAACAG
The DNA here is from genome assembly GCA_034783695.1 of Sardinella gibbosa. Lineage (NCBI taxonomy): Eukaryota > Metazoa > Chordata > Actinopteri > Clupeiformes > Clupeidae > Sardinella > Sardinella gibbosa. The sequence goes on along the minus strand of JASCIP010000037.1, from coordinate 14,778,135 downwards.
GGCCATGTATTGTATACAACAACCAAGTTGAATATGAGGATATTTTTAAGAGCTACAAAAGGCATAATGACCACCTTTCAGAGCATGGTTTTCAGGTATGCATCAGGCTTTTACAGAATTAACAAAGAGGTTGGAATCTGTCAAAATACAACAACAACAACAAAAAAAAAAGATTTCTAAAAAGGCTACCAGTATTGGAATATAAAGATGGATTTTTATTTTTTTTTTTGCCACTTAGTGTATTTGCGAAAAGGCATTTCATATAGGCCTACACATTTTGACATTTTCCTCTCTTTCACTTTGCTGTTACAATTATTGACTATTGAGAGGACAAAAATAATTGAAAAACGATAAGAGCGCCACATTAAGCCTTTCAAGCTTTAGGCCTAAATGTTTTTACTTTATACAATAAAATATCCATGTGATAACACCCATATATCAATAACAAAATAATAACAGGCTATTTTAGGGCTTTACGGATCTGGTTTCAATCTAGTGATTAAAGCGTGTGCATCCTTTTTTCATTAACATTTTCAGTAACTCTATGAGACAACAACCACATCCACACCAAATACTCATCATTTAGTGGTTATGACGTTAATCCATTGTCTCATTGTCTTTATCCAGATTCCCATTGTTTATTTGTGTTTACTATGCTCCACGTGGCCACAGATTAAAACTGCATTTAACCATCATCCCCCAACTCTGGATGTTCTGACTGGATAGGCTATTGACGTTGTTGACTCGAGTTGGTGAGAGTAAAGTGGAACAGAACCTCTCATGGCTTGACATTAAATCTTTCAACATTCACACAAATTCACAGAAATTGAGTATACAGGCCCAGATAGACTTCAGAGCAGAGAGCTCTGAACAAAGCATCTCTCTCACTCACTGATATTACTACAGCTAGGAAAGGAACAATAGATTGAGGGGGAAAAAAAAGAAAAAAATCTACTTTTATTTATCCCAAGGTCTACCTCAACCCAAACACAAACAGCAAAACACTGGCTAAAGGCCTAGGCTAAGCCTAGCCTGGCTAGTGCTAGTAAGGCAGACGGCGGAGCCACTGCATCCAAAAAGTAGGTTAAGCACACCCAAATGCCATTGCTAAAATGGTGCAAAGTTAATCATGAGGTTTCCTTCCTGGCAGCTACTTTCAATCCTAGTAAACTGGCTGTATAAAGGCCAATACATTTCAAGTCTTAATAACAGCAAATTATATTGCTCTGGTAGGGGTTCTGCCCAATTAAAGTGGTGCTATTTTGATAAGATATCTAGACCAATAGCTAATGTAATTACAATTTCAGTTCCATAAACAGAACTAAAAGTGAAGTGAAAACCCTGCTTTGACAACATGCCTCAAGTTTTCAAGCATTCCATTTCGTCATACGCATTTTCAGGAAATGCCCCTACACAATTCAAGTATTTTTCGAGCTTGAATGCATAGCCTGATTGCTCTCTCTCTCTCACAAGGAGGCAGACACATTTATTTAAAAAGAAAAAAAAAATGACTTCCACCAAAGCTATCCAAGCATGCTCCTCAAGCATTTCAGACTAAGCGTAAAAGTAGGTCAACATCCCAAGTTTGACACATCAGGCTGACATCAAAGAGTTCTTAAGGAATTCATATTTGAGCAGTTTTGGTTTGTTGAACCGTCGAAAGGGACTACTACTACTACAATGCCAACAGAAAAGACAGGTGAGCCACTCATGAAATACAAACCTATACTCTTTTCCAAAAAAATCTGTTCCACATGACACTAACATAAATGCTAGGCCTATTCAATCTTCTGATCAGATTTCAAATTTCTGTTGAAACATGACAAATGAACAACACCACAAATGAACAGTGCAAACAGCACGGTAGTACTATGCAGCCCGGTCCCCTTACACCAGACAAGCTAAAAAAAGAGAATTAGGATCTCCCGATTTGAGCGAAACATGTACTACTGTGGCTAATGTAAATAATTCTGGAGTTGTTTTAGATCCACTAGAGGCATTAATGAATTTTTAAAATATTCTCTACCCAGTGAGAACAGACTGCTATACTCGAGGGATGCTAGATCAACACTGCTTTTGTAGTCACTTCAGAGCTGCAACAGACAAGGCTGAGACTATGGTGCAGTTGTGGCCCTATTCAATATTGACTCAAATTGATAACATTGACATAGTTTACATGCCTCAGGGTAGTGTGGCCCAAGCCTACAGCCATGCTTTTTTGGTATTCAGAAAAAGAAAAAGAAAATGCTTGGGGTAATGTCATAAAACAGCTTTATCAAAGCTAGGACAGAGACAACAAAGACCTCTGAATAATCTTAAAAGGGGAAACCAGCAAATGAGTGGCCTTCAAAAACACCATGTTCTTAAGGGCACATGTTTTATCATATGATTTTCTCATGAAGTGGTGCAGGCTTTTACTCCCACACAAAGACCCTCATTGAAACTGTGGATGTAAAGTTATGCATTCCTATTTGTGCAGGGTGGAGTAACTTGAGGCGCACAGTTCAGACAGCCCAAAATTCTTCTACAGTTTAGCCAAAGATTTCCTTCAAACAAACTGGAAAACAAAAGAAGGAATTTGTTAACAAACTCCCTGAATTTAAGGAGGATGTCAACCTTGGAAAAATCCTGAGTGGAACTCCTTTAATCAAAATTGGTATGAAAGTGTAAGTGCTGGTTCCTTCTTCTACAACTAGATGAGGTGACTGTTGCTTTGCAACCACCTGCAACAAAGCGGCAGATAACATCCTGCCTCTACACAAAAACTACCTGATGTCCTAACCGCAGAGCTCAGCTCGTGACTTACACAAAAGTCAAAACATAAACCAAAACACAGCCTGTCAATCACAGACAATGATCTTGGGAGGAGGGTACACAGATCATGGGAATTTAGAAGAGGCCTTGATCATTGTGTCATGGACATGGCTAGGCCTAACACACTGTCCAGAAGGTGTTCTTTAACGATCCTGTTTTAATCTACCAGCACAGCTTGCTGCATCCAAACCTTATGTTGTTTGAATGAAACATAAATATCCTTATGAATGGTTATACGCTTTGACTAGATAGATAGAGATATTTCATTAACCCCGAAGGAAATTAAGGACTAAGTTCAATTCATCCATATTTGTATAGCATGTCTTATATTGTCTACTCTACTTCCATTACACACACTAGTACATGCAGTCATCTTACAGTTGTCCTTTGTGAATGTTATTAAGTCTATGTGATTTTGTGTTTGTTGTTTAAGCTACTGGACGCCATCATTTCTTTCAGGACATGAACATCTATCTATGTGTCTATCTGGCCAAATATCTATGTTGCCATTTATCTCAAATCATTAAGGTCTTAATGCTACATTTTTAACACATATAATGAGACAACAGAAAATCTTAAAACATAAAAACATATTTTGGTTCATGTCATTTTGTAAAACCTCGCCTGGACCCATTCCCTCCTATTTCAATGACAAAAATGCAGCCATCTCCCTTCACCCAACAATTCTTTTGACCTATATTTGCAACACATCAACTGAAACCAGAGCATGTTGGCAGAATCTGACATGACAACTTCAAGTCTGTCCAATTATGACAACCTGACTTGTAATTGCATAGGACAGCTGAAAAGGCAATGAAAAGGCCAGACTGAAATGAACAGAGAACTGACAAGAAAATATGCCAAAATGGCTGGATTGGAGAGACTGTCAAAAGCAGAAATGCTTAAAATGGCAAAGCTTAATACAATCCTATAAAACAAATGTACAAAGCCTGATGGATTAAGGGTCTACAGTGACAAAAGTACAAGTAACCATTTGTGTTGCTGCAGTAATTTGTGAGGATGGTTGAATGTACTCTATTGTGGTGCCAAAATGTTTCTTGGAGGTGACGATGTAGAGGACTTTTCAGCCTAATACTGAAAAGTCAAACAGACATCTCGGTTGTTGCAACAGACATCTTATTCAGAAAATGTGTAGCAGGACTATATAGCAAACATCCAATGGATCGAAAAACAAAACCCATTTATGGGTCAAGTGTGAACTCACAAAAAAGCCGGGTGCAAATGGCAAACGTCAACAATGGCGCTTTGAATCATAATAATTTGTCTTAAGACCAAGTGTTATTCAGTCAACCAACTAAACCCGTTTAAAAGCTTTAGGATAAACACCATTTCTGCCTTGTGCTGCTAAAAAGAAGTGACAAAATATAACGCGTGAAGTTAACATGAAACATCACAATGCACCACAACTCGCGCTTCCGACTTATCTGCAAACATACATTCCCCACCCACTCCATATCTACAAAACGCAGTTGAAAATACAAATGAGCGTAAGGCCTTTTTGTGTTGGGTTGATGTATAGATGCGTGGCGCAAATACAACATAAAAGAGTCGCAGACCCCTCAAAAATGCGATTTGTAAATGTTGAAAGCATTGGCATGTTACTGACAGCGTTGACAAACTGCGATACGATCACTGTTAGCTCGCAGTTAAGTATATTGAACGTGACTTAAGACCACTTCCCCCATTGCAAACGCGAACACACCCCAAAGCAGATGGGAGAAAATCCAGTTTGGCAAGTACAATCTAAGCTACTAACCCTGAGCGTCAGTCAAAGTGCAACGAGTGTCGCCCTCCCCCCACTAATATAGCTACAGTACACAAGAAAGAAAAGGGGAAAAAACATAATCACATGAGCGCGCACACAAGCAAAATGAGTCTTCCAACACGGTACTTTCGGCTAGCGTCCCTCACTAAAATTTTACATTCGCTTTACTAACATTATGTATAATCACTGTCCAGTTGCACACATGCACTTCAAGCAAGTGATAGAATATCCCCCACATTTAAGGGGTTTAAAACACCAACCGAGTATTTCAGGTCGCCTAGAGCAGAAAAAGACTGTCAAAAAAACAGGAAAGATAAGTTCACGTCCAGATGGGTGGACAAAACAGTACACACCGTTCGCTTGTATAAAGCGTTAGGATATTTAACTGACTACATTGTCTGTATTACTGAACCAACCTTAACGTTAGCGTTTATAGGTTTGCTTGCAATGCTAACGATATACGGAATAAGGTTAGTTGGCTAGTTCGCAAGCTAGCTTATGTTAAATAGCTAGCAATTTTGACCAGATAAGAAATAAACAAATACGATCGTTAACCACAAAGGAACGCGTGCATTAGTTTACACTGTTGCCTACAACAGCCTTACCTACACATTGAATAAGTTTATACCGCCATGAATCAAGATCCTGTCGAATACCGCGTCTCTCGATCATACATTGCTGCCTCTTACATAGACTCGCCATTTTCTGTTAGAAAAGCTAGAGGCTAGCCTGCGTGAGCGCGCACGCTCACAGTGCGATTTTACGTCACTTCAAAGTTTGTGCAATCTGAATGGCTGCTTAATGTCTCTTTCCCTGCTACCAGCAAACCCGTCCCTTTAATTAAAATGCGACATCTGCTTTTATCCACATCAGACAACGTGTATCCCTTCCTCATGTCGTATTGTACAGCATTTCTTTACTCTAAGTTTTAATGGTAAAAATGGAAACGTTATCTTACCAGTGTATTAATAGCCGAGCAGGCTCAATCATGTAGCTTACAGTGTCATGTCTGAATACCCCATAATAGGACTCGATGCTTTCTTTACCGCATGTTTTCATATGATAAAAGCTGGATAGCAAGATATGTATAATATATTGGTAGATAAACGCAGTGGAGCGGTGAGGATTTCGATAGCAACTCGCTCTGTCATGATTTTCTCCAAAACTCACGAGATCCTCTTTGCATTGACAAGGCTATTTTAGCCATGGCAAACGACGACCACTTAAAAGAGGCATCGGCATTATTGTGCAGTCTAGCCGAAACGGGCTTGTCAAGCACGGTGCTGCTTCAAGTCTGACCAATCGCAGTACAGTATATAAAAGCACTCAATAACAAAACGTGTCCTTCAGGAAGTCGGCTGCTGCTGCCCTGCCAGAAGAAGAGGAGGAGGTGGGGTTTGGTTTGGTTATGGTGAGGAGCTAATCAACAGAGGCAGCTTACAGTTAGAGGAATTGTCTACCGTACAGAGCGCAGACCGATTTAAATATAAAATGGAATTTGCATGACCGTGAGACATCAGCTTAATGTAACGCTACAAGGTAAACATACCCGTTTAGTTTTACATAGCCTACGAATTCAGGCATTCCAGCTGATATGATGCACGTTCTTTACGAGTCGTTAGTGAAAGCAAGGAATGAAGTAGCCTAATTCTGTTGGAATATCAGTGAAGCCAAGCAAGCTATTAAACAAATGAATTTCAGTAGGCAAAAGCCTTACCTCTCGAACGTTAACTAGACGGCCTCTCACTACATCTTAATAAGACATGTTCGGCTTAGCTACAAGCATGAGTTAATGTATTATTCATTAAATGTTGCTGCTCATGACTTTGAATTAGGCTGCGGAATTTGACAGTAGGCTGGTCTAAGCCAAAAATGTCATTCTATCCATCCCTCTTTGTTCTGTTCATTCATTCATTCATTCATTTATTCATCCATCCATCCACCCATCTATCCATCTATTCTCTGTTTCTTTGGCATAGGCTTATAGGCCCAGCTGTCTAGAGCTCTTGAAGAATAACATTAAATCAATCAGTCAAACTGCTTGCCTGCATATAGCCCACCTCCAAGAGGCAAATAATACTTCTCCACTCATGTCTACAGGTGCATGTGTCTTTGCCAGTGTCAGAGGAGATGACTCTTACAAGGGGATCTTTCAGCTATTCTAGTGGAGAGGAGTACCATGGGGAGTGGAAAGAAGGTAGGCCTGGATGCAGCCTGTTTTTTTTTTTTGTTTTTGTTGTTGTTGTTGTTGTTGTTGTCTCAACTTTAAAATACTGCATTGACTGTCAAACATTCAGCTATTCTGAGACTAACAAATGTCATGACCTTTATATAGACCTATTCCTAAACAGCTTTTCTTTTTTATTACAGTAACCTAGTAAGTAAACAGTACATCAATCAAGTTAATTTTGGCTTTCTTCAGAACGGGAGTGACTTTGCCTCAGGGGACTTTGGTTTTCGACTGGACCTTTAAATCTGTTAGCATTACTGCTATAGGTATTTAGGGATAATCTCTTGAATACCTACCAGAGGGGGATGGGATTTAGGGATGAAAGTACTACAGAAACTAAAAGGGCAGTTGAAAGAGGATGTAAGTCAATGTGTGCCTGGTATTTAAGTATGAACAGGACACAATATATTAACACTGTGAGTATATTCCTCAGTAGGTTCACATACCAACACTGTAAAGCTGCAAATGTCAAACTATCGTTTAGCACAAGTAGCCGGTCTGCAACAGTAGTGGCAAGTCAACTCTGAATAGTAAATTATCAAATAGCACCTTGATGTGTGGCTGTATTGTTTGTAACAATATCACAAGTTGCTGCTTTTACAAATACTTTCAAGCTGTATGTCAGAAATAGAAAAAAGGAATAAAAGAGGGTTGTTCCTCTTCTTATATGTGGCCTGGTAAAAGTCAGGACTCAGGAGACACAATGCAATATAAATTCTGGTGGGTATTCATACCCCAGTGTTAACAAGATATTAGTTTAAAGTCCTTTTTTGTCAATACTACATTGTAGGCAACAGCAGTGGCAAGGTACTGAAACGAGAATGCTTAGAACTAATAGGAAAAAAATGTAGCCTGTACTTATAACATGACATTGATAGCCATCAAAATCACCCCTATTTAGCATGTACTGTAAACATATCACAAAGCTGCCCTGGAAGTTACATTCAATTTGTCTTCAAAACATTCAATACATCAGTGCAATAACAGAGGGGGACACCTACTATATAACTCAATCAGCCATATTTATTTCATTCAGTGTATAATAGAATGGAACAAAAGTATTTTTGTGGATAACTGGAAGTTATCTATTTCCATTTACAACCAGAATAGATCAAGAAGACCAAGATGCCTGAAAACACCGAAGCACTTCAATGTTACCCAGCTTTGCCCATATCTGGGACAAAAACTCCTGCAGAATGTAGCAATAGTTCCTCATCCGTACAACCTCTTAAAAGAAAATTGACGTAGATGGACAAAAAGCTGTGACCTTATGTTCATGACAGTGAGAGAACTGATCATGTTATGATCTCGGCTCACAACAACTTTTTGCTTGTGATGCCTGCTTATGGCATTGATGCTCTCCTCTCACACAGAATAGCTAGATGGCTCCGAACATCCCAAAGCCTTCGCCTCCAGATTTGTGTGCTGCGTTTGTAAATTGTTAGAGAGAAGCTACTACTTGTTTGGGGGGTGAAAACCAATTTAACCAACTACTGCTCACCAGCCCTTAGTGGCCACATTTACCCTTTGAAGTCTCTCGCAGGTCCTATGGCTGCAGTGATGGCCGTTGTACTTACAGTAGGTGGTCAAGACTATGAGGTAGAGCTGAAGGGAGCAGCATGGTATGGTAATGCTGATGATCTCTTGTCTCAAGGTTGCCTAGTGAACCAAAGGGCAATACCTCTGTCGATTCAGCCAAGATGTTCCAGATAACCTATGTGGAGAACATACCTGTTTCAAGATACAAACAGACCCAAATCTGGCAAAGGGGATGACAGAGAGGCCTGCTAAAAACAGTGAGCTTGCCTGAATACAGCATGAGCAACCATGGGTGCATCATGTAGAGCACCAGAGTTGTGATACCCAGTCCTGGAAGCCCTTGATGAGGGACACATGAGTGTCATATGTTTCTGTGGCCTGCCTGGGGGTCTTCAGAATGAAAAATGCTCCATCCCACCAAGAGTATAAGTAAATGGCTTATACCCTTCTCTGTACAAGAATGGGATTGCCTGAACGAATTGCCATTGACAGGTCAAGCTCCAGCTCCAAAATGTAAGATGTCTGAAGCAGCAGTAGTAAAGACAATGTTACTTTGGTGTCTGTTGGATGTATGTTATGTTCTGTTGTGACTGAATTTTCTCCTTCATTCCCAAACTACTTCCTCTATGTTTATATCACATCGAATAGCCATATGTATATCCACATTCCGTTTGAAATGTTAAAACGGACTCCCTGCACAAACAGCTCTGACGATAATAAGAAAATGGTCTGTAGCCCTCCCAGAGTGTTTTTTTTTAATACCAACATATGTTGCAGAAGTAACCATAGTAACCAAGAACCATATGACTTCTATACTACTTGAGTTTAACGTTGGTCTTCCCTCAGAAGGTAGACAGCAGCAGAGGTGTGTCATGTCGACGGATTTACAGGGTTCTCTGGGCTTATACAGGATTTTAGAGACCATCCTACTGGGTTTTTTGAAGGTGTATGAATGACACGTTCACAATTGTGTGGCACAAGCACTTTATCCCCAACCATGTCAATCAAACAGGCAGGCCTGTAAGCGAATGCGTTGTTCTTTTTTTTTTTTATCTCTTTTGTGAATTAGAATTCTTTCAAGAACAGTGGAAATTAGAATGAGATAACATAATTGAATTAAGTTTCCATAAAAATATTGTGTATGCAAATGTAAGAAATGAGTTATTACATGAATCAGTGCAGTGTTGTTTTTCCCTAAATAGTATTCTGTGGAGTCTGACATCAAACCAATTTCTCTGAAGCAGCTGCCTAGGATGCAGCCTACCTACTGAGACATGACCTTTATTGTATGTGTGTGTAGCACAAAATCACAGCATAACCTAACCAGCACCGCCTTGTTTAGCATTATTAGTATGACTTCATTTTGCACAAAATAAATACAGATTTGGATGGCTATTTTCTGTTCACTTGATTTTTGAGGTTGATTCATTAAATATAGTTAGACTAGACAAAAGCATAAATTAATATACATGTGAATTCAAAAAATAGAAAATCCACTAATGATCTTTCTAACTAATGATCTTTCACCTGTGTGTGCACTTACAATACGCTTGAATTGGAAATTGAGCCTGATGAAGCATGTAGCGAAACACGTTGCTCAACAATAAAAAAAAAAGTTTAATGGTGTGCGGTGAGCTTCTTTCCCTTTGAATACATGTGAATGTTAGTAGATCATTGTTGATACTGATTGATTTGTTTGTTTGTGTTTCTAATGTTAAGGGAGGCGCCATGGACTAGGTCAGCTTAAATTTGCTGATGGCACCTGCTATAAGGGGCAGTTTGAAAATGGCTTATTCCATGGATGTGGGGTTCTTGTGTTCCCGGATGGATCCAGGTATGTTTGTCCTTTCAGTTAGCACTCTCCACTCACTTATGTATAATATGTATCACTATTTATCATTAGCTCATGTGAAAGTAAATCAGCACTTTTTTGGCACAGGTACGAGGGGGACTTTGTGCAAGGCAAATTTCAGGGTGTCGGAATCTTCAATCGTTTTGACGGCATGAAATTTGAGGGAGAATTTAAAAATGGACATGTGGAAGGATACGGTAATCATTCATTACAGCTGAAAACATTAGCTCAGTGCTTCTGCAAAGGTTATTTCCTCTGTTGATTTAATAACATAAAATCCAATTACCTCCTGTTAACTGTGTTGCTGCTGGTTGGTTTGTAGGTCTGCTGACGTTCCCCGACGGAACACATGGAGTGCCACGGAATGAGGGCTTGTTCGAGAACAACAAGCTGATGAAGCGGGAGAAGTGTCAGGCGGTGGTCCAGAGGGCTCAGGGCTCGGCCGCCAAGGCCCGCGGCCTCTCGGTATGACCAAAGGAGCCACATTGCCCACCGGCCCGGCTGGCCCTCAGGGATGGGTGACAGGGTTTAAATCGCCTCCCTCTTGCCCACGTGGGTTCTGTTTCACATTTGCCTTTGCCTCATCACTGATGCTGAACCTGAGTGGCTCCCAACACCCACTCTTGCCTTTCGTCGGGCAACACTGTCCCATCTTTGCTGCTCAGTCTTGGCTGGACTCATTGCTGCTGTAGGCCATAATATGAGTGGGTTCACCAAAACACTTAATTTCCATGTAGTTATGATAACTAGTTACCTGCCCATATGGACATCAGAAGTTCAAAGTCATGGCGAGGTATTTATTCTCCGGTTGAGATATACAGTGTTTGTCTGCTCCAATGATGAAGAGTATTTTCGGCAGATACACTTTGGGTTGTTAAGGAATTCACAACCATAGAGATCCATATAGCAACAATATACTATTTTGAACAAAAAAAAAAAAAAACATTCAAATTTGGGAATTTCAATCGCAGACTAACTGCTTAGAACACTTCTTGCAATGAGCCCCGTCTACATTAACCTCACATGCAAATTTGCATTATGTTTTATCTGACCCTAACACCTTATCTGTTTCCTCTTGTAACAGACACAAAGTGACTAGGTGTCTTGCAAGTGTTACAAATTGCTGTGTGGTGACGAATGAGAATGTTTTAACCTTTGAACTTATTTCAGGGTGAAAAGGTGCAACCTAGGCCTCAACACCTGAGGCTCTGTGGACAAGTGTGTGTTAAATCACTTTTCTTATCTGGCTTTGCCTTCACTTTGCCTTTCAGAGTGGAATGAATGAATAACACTAATTGTTATAAGTTGTAACAGTGATAAACCTTTACAAGGTATAATATATGTTGCAACAGTTGCAAGTGGGTGAGAATGGATGAAACAATGAGATATTCCTTTATCCTCACAACCTAGGCAAGTGTTTTTACAGCTGCTCAAAACTAAGTGTACTTTCATTTTTGAAATATTGAGCGTCCTATGACTACAGTCATTCCCACAGTCATATTGTCTCATTCATGTTTAAGATCTGTGTGATTATAGACAGCTGGTTAAAAGTGATATCACATTGCTAAGAGAATGGGAATAGTCACAAGCATTAATTTTATAAAATAAATTCAGGTCAGGAGCAAGTCATTTTACTGTATAGGCAGGTAGGGCCTGATATTTGAGCACGTCACATCATCTATTTCAAAGCAGTTACATTTATTGATTGGGCTACCCCAGATTCAGATACGTATTTCTGCTCCGATCAATTGGACCACTGGAACTGCGATTCTAAAAGGAATGGATCCATGTAAGGTCTCGAGCATGACATATTCTTGATAATACAGTATTTTTCCATTATTGATGATAAAAGGACTTTGTCCACATGGATACTCAGTCAGGGAAGGCTGTCAAGAACACGTCAGTAAAATAGATGGCCGACCAAAGATCTGAAAACAGGAGGACCTTTATGGCACAATGCAAAAACTGCTATTCCCTCTCTACACATAGTCACTGAGGCTGGAGTTTTCAAACATTGCAACTTTTGCCAGTGACTCAAAATGTTGTTTAGGTGTGCTGAAATTCATGGCTACGTGTGGATGCGGTGTGAAATAAAGATTATAGAAACTATTATATGTTCAGATAGACTCAAACATGCTGTCAATGGGTGCAGTAAACTACTCTGTTTTCCTGGTTAAGTAACTGTTCTTTAGAGAGGCATTAGTGGAAACTTATCCATGTGAACAGTATTAAAATAGCTCTATCACCTGTCACTATTATGCTCGTCCAATCAAGGAAATACTCTGCCTGTCAATCACGTATCTTATTGAGAGTGTTTCTGAGAAGAACAAAGAGGACGGGGTATACAGTACATTTAGACAGGCTGGCCCCCAGGGACAATTCTGACTGGCTTTGATACTCCTTAAAAGAGATTCTGTGTGCAGAATAGTCAATTCACTTGACATTCAGCAGTTTTGGAACAAATTATGTATTAGACTATGTAAGTTATTTATTTATTTCCCCAAGCTTAAATCATCACAGACTCAGAATATTTCTGCACTTGTCATTATGGTACATTTTTCACTACATTTCACGAACTAAAAATTGCCTTACTGCTTCTGTTGTGAAAAAAAGCAACTGGAAACAACAGTATTTACTGGGCCCTAGATAACGTATTCAGATTTCAGATACATAAAACTATGTATTAGACCCCAAAAACGTATTCTTAAATAATTTCATATCCCTGTCTTCTGAGTGTCAACCCTTGCACTCAAAAGTGAACATTAAGATGCTGAAAACTGTTGATACAGTATGCATATGAAAATAGGTGACCTTAGAATTTACATTGTTTTTTTTTCTGTGAACAATGTTTTTGATTGTATTAAGGGAGTTTAGGGTATTTTATGGATAGTGTGTTTCTGTGTATGTGTGTTCGTTTAGTACAGCATTATTTTGTTGTATTTGTAATATGCTTACATGCAAAACGTTGACATGTTGTGCGCATTTCACATCAGACTTCATCCATTCTGTCACATGGCGTGTTCACTAAAATTTCATAACAGAGAAACACATAATGCACCTGAAAGGCAGTCTAAGGTTGTATAATTAATACAGGCAACATTAGACCCTACAGTGTTTCTGAAAGTGCTATTAATCATCTTTTACTCCATGGCTGACAATGACCACATATCCACAAATACTTTCAAAAAGTATACACTCAAATGTATTGAACTTTCCATTGTGATACAGGTGTATTAAATAAACTTTCAGTGCATACAATGTTTGTGTAAATGGACTTAACAGGAAAAAGATACCATAAATAAAACTTGTTTTTTTATCAGATGCAAACGTATCAGATACTTGCATCTAAAGATATTTCATACCATTGTTCGCATTCCCTAATAAATCCTGGCACCCAATCAAATCATTAACACATAGATGCCACACTAATACCCAAGTCCAATTACCAACCACACTTTCTTGATTAGTACAATTTCTTTGTACTAGACGGAGGCAAACTAGGCTAGATGAAGCAAGGTTTGCCAAGCTAGATGGGATTCAAACAGCTATTCATTCTGCTGAATGACAGGTCACAATAAAAATCCTTTTAGTTATATTGAATTCCTCTTGCCTTTATAGCAGTGTAGGTGCAAGTACACATTCAGGTTTGGAGGCCATAAAATGGTATATGTGCGTCTGTGTATACTTCATGTGTACATATAATTTTCTCCCATATCCTTCTCAGTCATAATGTATAAATAGCTTTTGTGGCATATGCCTGGACTTTCACCTTGAGAGAGAGAGGGAGGCTCGTTCCCATGGCAACCACTTTCAGTTCTCAACCAGTGAATTTACATGCAGGTAGATTATTCACAGCGGACTCCTCTTTGCCGTGGCAAAGGCCTGTCATTCACAAGCCTCAAATCGCAGTAGTTGAAATTGACAGTGAAGCATAACTGTTTTTTTCATATTTGGAATATGTTTAATTATGTCATAATGAATTGTGCTCTTTGGGAAACTACATCTTACTTCATTACTTTTAGATAGATAGACAGATAGTCTTTATAGTCCCACGCAGGAAATTCGTTTTCTCTGTTTGTACAGGCCTCACTTACATACAGACAGAGGTACATAAAAATGCATTCCACCACCTTCCATCACACATTCCCAATCCACAGCCAAGTTATAGTACATACATACACAACAGGATGTCCTTGCTTCTTGCAGTCTACAACAGAAATTGAATTGGTAGGTAGCTGTCTCTTTGTAACTGTGTAAATTCCTCTTTGACAAACAGTGTTCTGTAGTCAGAAAACCCATCAATGGCCCAATCTCATTTACATTCGAAGTGGAATCCAATCATGTAGTACAATGACACAAGGTAAGAGAGGTAGATGGTGTGATCAGGTTTTATTTTTTCAGATCTGTAAATGGCAGTGCCATTGTGTGGCCTGAATGCAGTACTGCAGGCAAAAGACAGATTTACATATAAGGGAGGAAGGAGTTGATAATGACCATACCAAACTTTTTGTAGCCTACACACACACAAATATCTAGGTAATTTACAAAACAATGTA
>JASCIP010000037.1:14478192-14494564 GCA_034783695.1 Sardinella gibbosa | reverse complement strand
GGATCGTGGCACTGGCCTGCTGCTGACCTGGCCGTCACTTAATTGGAATTGTATGGGTACTGATTGTCCCGTGGACATACCGACAGTCTGAGTTACAGCGTGATTAGCCAAGGTATCTGCTGCGGGTTTTTACTGGTCCATCCCATGGCTTCTAGGTAGAGTGAGTCTCAAGGCCTTGGTGTCATGGGTGATAGGAAGTCCAGCTCTGAAGGCCTAGGTGTTCACTTTGCAGCTCATGGTGGGATTGCTGTTGGTGGAACAGGTTGGCGGCCAGGACTTGCAATGAAAGTGAATGCAAAGAAGGATGTATGGAAGGATTCATAACTTGTTACACATGTAACACTGATGGCATTGTTTTGTGTTTTCATGTAAAACGTTAACAATCCAACCAACATGCACAGGAACCAAAATATTCCATATTATTTTAAACAGGCTTCAAACACCATGGCATGACTTGCCGTCCTCGCTGTTTTTCAATGGAAATCTTCAGGACTCAAATTTACTGTAGGTTTGGGGAGCTGCCCCGAGAACAATATTAAGCGTTGTTAAACTCTTCAGTTCATAAATCTACAAAATGGAAATAGGACCAGTAGAGAGATGCTTAAACAAACAGCAAGTTAAAAAATCACACTTAGGCAGCATGCAAGCAACGTTGAATTGACTCTGTAGGGCCCTCTGAAGTCCATCGCGGCCTATTTCCAAATCACCAAACCTATCACCAAGAACCTATCACAACTGCTTCAATCTGGCATGAGATTGTATTTATAATGACGCCCAGCCAATGATGGTGCCTGTGTAATGCAGAGATAGATAGTGTCATGCGTCTTCCTTCTTATTGAATAAACAACTATTTAACTATTTAAAAGTGTGGTTTACAATAATGTGTGCCTCTGTGCTTATGAAATATTCGATAAGCATTTAATGTACCAATTTAACTTCCGTTTCCATGCATGGCTACACACAGGAAGTGAATGATTCCGCTGCAGACTCCTTCTCAATAAAGGTGTGATTCAGGTATACCCTGGATACCCTTTTTTATGTGGACACTCTATACTTCCCCTACAAGCATGTGCTCTAATGCACAGAGACGTAAAAGCATGCATGCACACATATTGGCTACCATTACACACACATGTGCGTGCACACACACATGCATGCATACACACACACACACACACACACACCCATGCCACTTGCAGTACACTCATTCATATGCACAGCAGGCATTTAAAGTGGTGACATCTCACACAGCACCTTCCAAACGCATCTTCAGCCCTCTCCTCACTAAGGCCTGCTGTGGTGGCATGTGTCATGGCCACCTGGCCTTACCTGTAGCCAACGTGCTCTCTCTCTCTCTCTCTCTCTCTCTCTCTCTCTCTCTCTCTCTCTCTCTTTCTCTTTCTCTTTCTCTTTCTCCTTCTCCTTCTTGGCGTGTGTATGTCATTACGACGGCGTAATCCGGTTGAGGCTACACCAGCCCTCTTATCAGTGTCAGTGCTGAGATATAGATATGGGCTGGGTTACAAATGGCCCAAATGCACAGGCGGCAGAACAGCCCATCAATAAAGCAATTTCTGGTGTCATAACAGCGGCGCTTTTCCTAAAGCCAACCTTTCAAAAACTTTTCCCTCTGCAAATCGCCGCAGCCCCACCATTAGACTCCTGCCTTGTGGATTTAATGGATTCCGTACAAATAATATTCCACCGTAATGGAAAAGGTTGAAGTCACTGAAGACAGATGAAGTCATAAACACGTATAATTGAGAATCAAAGACCGATAAATTTTAAACTGCTATCCATTCTCTCTTTTTTAGATGATGATCTATGTCGCACGAGCATCTAGAAAATGGAAGAGATTATGGCTGGAAATTATAACAATAAATTTTCTAAACATACACCTTGATTATGCTTCGATTTTTGGATGTGGTGCGGTAGGGTAGGGTGGGGCGAGGGGGTGGGGGGGGTGGGGGGGTAGTGGTATGGCCAGGATCGCTGAAAGCTTGCAGGCTAAATGGCGCCATAAAATAGGTTCTGTGCTCTTTCGCCTGGGGAGCGAAGGCATGCCTGGAGGTGTCATTTTCTCCCTCTAAATGGGGGGAAATGAATTGTGTAATTTATTGCAAACTGCAGCACAGTGAGATTAGATCAGCATATCCCATCAAAGGAACAACAATCAATCAGCCTCCAGTTAACAGCTTGAAACACATAAACCAGGGCACCTAATGGCTTTCCAATTTAGCAGATTGATAGACTTATCCGCTCCCGAGGGATGAATTAAGAAAATCGGGTACTTTCACACTTTCTTTTGACAGCGCCCCTCTCTACAAAAAGGAGAAAAAAAATCTTCCCATCTTCCCTCCCTTGGACTTCAAATAGTGAAACAGGAGTATGGCCCAGTGGATACCTCTCCAAGGGGGGGTGAAAAGAGTGGGTGAAAGAGCACAGCTGAGTATTTGTTATTCAGATGAGCGGAGAAGCGTGTCCGATGTGTGGAAGGATCTCATTTTAATGAGCTGATTATCACAGGTCATTTAGAACTGGGAAGTCAGGCGGCCATTCACAAGCCCAGTGTAAAGACATATAAATGTGACCCTGGTGGCCTACTCAACTGAGTGTAAGAGAAAGGGCCTCGAAGCACTCATAATGCAGAAGATTTATGAAAGAGACACGGGATTCTCTGAAAGAAAAGATACATGAGAGGTGGGAAACAAGCAAACAGCACATGCGTATGATTTCAGCAAGCAAGTAATAGACTTTAAACATTCCTTCTGTTTAGGTGTGTGAAATGAAAAAACTCCCTTTTCTTTCATGTTATAAAATTACACAAAATAAACACCTGTGCTCTATAGTGACATTTTATGAAATCTTTTCCAAACTCACTAGAACACACTGCAAATAAAGTTTGTGAAGCGCTGTTAGAGTATCATGTTATAAATTGACCTCTGGACATGTGAAGCATATACAATTCCTGTCTGCTGATCTCTTGGGCTAATTTATCTCTCTGTATTGTTACATAATTAAGGAGCTGTTTGTGTCCTGGGGAGAATGAGAAAGTGTTATTTTAGACTGTCCCCATGACAGTGAAAGAGCAGAGTAGAGAGAAACTGACTGAGAAGCAGAGCAAGAGAAGGTGTAGAATCCCAAAATAATCTTGCCTGGGATGATTCAAGAAATACAGAACCTCAACTTGCATTGACTGGAGCATACTTTTTTATCCCAGTGCATTTTGTGTGGGACTTTCTTTGTGATATGTTTCAAAACTTCTGCCATTACACTTACACAGTTGCAAGATTCACAGCCAATCATGAACGGATTTGTCACTGAGAGTTTCCGTCCACAAGGAGAAAAGAGAGACCAGGCAAATGTGACCACATTACTACACTTTGGGATTAAAGGCCACGAAGGTAAATCCAGGTAAATCAGGAAACAAATCCAGCTGGCAAGTTAGCTACACTGTACTCTCCCTAATAATTTAGTAGGGTGAGCTAATTGCACAGGGAATTCAACAGTTGCAAAGCTGCACCCTAGCTCAGGTACCTGGATGTCCAATTAATTAGTGACAGTGACATTCAATCAGAGGCCACAATTTTGAATGGAAACATCGCTTGATTGCGCCATGATTTGAGGACACGTTTTTGGCACAATGCTGAACATCCATTCTGATCCCGTTTTTTTTTTTTTTTTTTT
The DNA here is from genome assembly GCA_034783695.1 of Sardinella gibbosa. Taxonomy (NCBI): domain Eukaryota; kingdom Metazoa; phylum Chordata; class Actinopteri; order Clupeiformes; family Clupeidae; genus Sardinella; species Sardinella gibbosa. The sequence continues at coordinate 14,490,877 of JASCIP010000037.1, read as the reverse complement.
CCCAAAGAAAAACATTTTCATTTCTCCTCTTTGCCAGCAGCGTTAACATAGTTGCCTGATTGCAGAGCGTGAACTTTTAGTCCCCATTCCAAGCCATTAAAAATCAGTTGTTATCGCGGGTAAAGGGAGCTCCCAGAACCCTGAGCGGATCGGTGTGTAAGATGGTTGCTTGTGGCTGAAGTGGTATTCTGAGCGGGCTTCTCCTGTCAGGCAGGAAACCCGAGTGGAAACACAAACAGAAGACGCAGCCCGACTCTATCTGCACCCGTTCGGCTTCTGTTACACTTAAACCCAGCACCTGAATGGCTCATGTCGGACCACCGGGCCACCTTATCACCGGGCAGTGGATCAGAGCAACACTTCCAGATCTCCAGGGACAGCTATGACTATCTTAAAGAGTAAAGCGTCAATCACTTACTTTTAACCAGTCAATTAAGTGCTAAGGTACACGTGACCAGAAAAACAGAAGTACTCTAAAAAGCATTGAAAGAAAACTTTAGAGAGAAGGAAAGAAAGACTGGGTGAGAGAGAAAGTTAGTGTGTGTACGGTGTTGGGCCAAAACCATCGCTAAAACTTTGCGACTTTTAAGAAGGAACATCTGCGTGTAAATGAAGCATGTTGCTCTCACTTAGGGAAAAAGAGCTTTCTATTTCCAGAAAGCACAAGCATGATTTAACTCACCACGTATCCTCCTTACATAAAAGGGCAGATCTAGGTCTCTTATTTGCAAGTCAGTCCTAAGGGCAGGCTTTGAATGAATTGTCACCCATTATTCTCAACCATAAATAAAGAACCCAGCTCAGATGGACCGCAGATCAACAGAATACAAATGCAGACATTTCCAGTTTATTTCTTGCCTTCAGACGCCAGCAGGGAGCACAATTAACAGCCTGGAGAGACATCCATTACTTGGCTAGTCAAGCTGGAGATGCAATGAAAATCAACCGGAAAAGTATGATCTATAGGTATTAGAATGGGCATCAAGGTTGGTGTAGTATATCTGATGATGGCACACTGTGACCAAAACACTGTGCTTTTGGTGTCTAGACATTTTTACTCATACCACTCATTTTGCCATCCTGGCAAGTTCATTATGCCGGTTAAAAGAAAGGCCTAGCATGTATTAGGCACTTTGGTAAGGGGCCATATGTGAGGCCTCAGGCCACTGAAATAGAACTAACAAATCAACATGTATATAGGTTTAAAAAGGGGGAGTGGAGTCTTTAGTCTCTCAAGGGTCAGTGGAAGAAACCAATACATCTTACTGCTTATCCGTTTTCTGTCGTTAGCTGCCGCTCTACCTCTCCCTCTTCTTCTCTCTTTCTTTCCTTCTCTGTCTGTTTGCCATGAAGGTGCGCTACTCAGGATCTGTCCATTACGTAGAGGCTGAAAGAAACATTGATTATTTGTAAAAACATAAGTGCAAATCAAATCAACGTTGCTCAAATAGATGAGTGGCCCCCTGTATCTGCGCACACAAGAGAATTGAGACAATTATTAACCAATTGATTTTGTGATGGTCACATTCTTTTTCTGGCTGTCTTCTGTCTTTTTTTTTTATTTTGTTTTTTTGCTTTCCTCTTTGCAGAGACCTTGACTGAATTGCCATTCCCTTATGGCCCTTTCCTTCTCTCTCTCCCTCCCTTCCTCCCTCCCTCTCTCTTTCTCTTCTCTACTCTGTGCCGTAAAGGAATTTATTCCCAGACTCCAGATGAAACCTTTCCCTCAGCCTCTTATATATTTTGCTTTCTATTTCACTTTAATAGCAAAAAAATTGGTTACATATTCTTTTACAGCCCTCCAATGCCATTATGGCTCCTGTTGTCATTCGATTATTTATGGAAAACTATTTCATGCTTACTTACATTTGCTACTTATTTTCCCCGCGCGGCCTACAGCACATTCAGCCCATTCCAGAAAGCCTTAAAGCCAATTCTTTACAAGTCTACGGGTCGGCCCTTCACCCTCCGCCCGGGATTGAAATGCCACGGGAGGAGGGGGACCGAGGTTGGGAAGGGGCTAGTTGTGGGTAAGGTAAAGAGGGGGCAGAGAGAATAGATAGACCAGAGGCAGGGGGAAATGGAGGTAAAAACAAAAGGAAAGAATTATAGGAGGAAAATACAGTGAAAGTTAAGAGAATTAAAAAAGGGCCCTAAAAAGAAATAAAAAGATTTCAAAGCCCTCAAACCTAGCAGAGATGGCGTAGGAGGAGATTAAAATATGAAATAAGAAGATAGCCAATTAGATAGATGCTTCTGAACTAGCATGCCAGTATATTTGACCATCAATTCAGCCCACACAAATACTAAGCAAGGGAAATATGATGCTTAACGATGATGTGGAACATATGAATAAGTAAGTATGGAATAAGTATGAATTTAGGATGTCAGTGCTAATAATAAAAGTATACAACTATGCTATTTGATCAGTTGTATTTCCAAGGTTGCCAAAGTCTCCCGGTCTCCCTGATCTGCACAGCATCACCATGCTCTCTGCTCCAGTTCAGGCTAGGATGGCTGGTTTGTCACTGTCACATTGCCCAACGAGGGTAAGTAATGATCCCACCCAGTGTGGCTTGACAGCGGGACGCATTTCCCCTTCAAATTCCCTCCCCAGCTGTAGTGGCCCGAGAGAAGGTCCAGCTGGACACGGCCACGGATCGATATGGGGGCAGGGGGTCAAAGTTCAGTCATTCGTCCCATTATGGCCCTGACTGCTCGCATCATCTCCTGGCTAACGACGCCTGCAGTACTGGGTCATTTGGGTCTCAGCATATTGTTGTTTTGTTCTTTCGCTGTCCCTTGTCTAAAACAAGGCATAAAACAATGGAAACAGTGTTAGACACAAACAGAATAATACTGAGATCTTGGGATCTTCTTTCCTGCCTACTTAATTCTTCCATGTCTTTAGAATGAATGATGAATGCCTCTCCATTTCGCTTCATAATACTGATCTATACAAATATCATAACTAATGTATTACTAGTTTATTAATTGTAAACAAATAAATACAAAGTAGCTAATTAAATGACACGCCTCAGTCTGAGCCCCCCCAGAAACCTAGCCACTCAGCCTGTAGTGGTTTCCTTGTCTGAGTGAGTCATTTTGGAGGCCTGGGATATCCCTCTGCTCCTGATTGTGTTGGATCAATAACCAATACATTCAAAGGGCAGACCTCTCATTAGCTACCATTAATCTGAGACCTCCTATGTGCTAATCAGTTGTAGCCAGCACCCCTCTCCAACGCCTGAAAGCTACTGACACAGACACTATTCATTTGGAGCCCAATATGGACTGGCCACAGCACTCACAGCACTAATTTGCTGTTTCATCACTTTAAATGAGAAACCACCACTACGAGAGACCTCAAGCAGCAAACCCTATTGCATGACACAACAAAATAAATATGCAGAATGCTAATTGGTAAGCATTCAAGAATAAACTGTATGTTCAGTATAACATGAATATACTGTACACACATGCATGACATGAATACAGTATAATACAGGTATGGTAAATTTACTGTGGGCCATTAAACAATGTTACTTATCCCATTACTAGTGATAGGCCTACAGGGCTACCAATATGGTCTTGTCTAACAATGGTTCATGGACCACGGTAAAAGCAAAGAAAGCTGGAAGGCAAAGACAAAAACACTTATCAGAGGTGGCTGAGGGCCCTGGGGGGGTTGGCCCGACACGTTTGGTGCGGCCGCATGTAACCAGCGGGCTGTGAAGGGGCCGAGTGTTTTAAAGATGTGACAGAGGATGCTCTAAATTATTTGGCCAGAGACAGCGCTATCCATTTGGCCTGCTCTCCACGGCCGGTGTGAAACGCTCGTATTGGGGCAACTGTGCGTTCGGAGATATCATTCAAGACGATGAACTACAGCCGCCGTCTGACATGCGAGAAAAATGCCTCCACTTTTCAGGCTGTACAAATGGCGTTTGGCTGCGATAACTCACGAGTGGACACTTCATTTCACGTCGAGAGCGACTGGACCCAGTCACAAGCTATTATACCATCTTCTTTATTAGTGGCCTGTAGTTTTGGTGTTGGGCCCCTCAGATAAATACAGCTAAAATGCCACTTCACTCAGAAATATTGGACCATTCCTCTCCTGCCTGACTGGCTCCAGATGGCAACCTGTTTCAGGTGTTATAAACCTTTTTTTGAGGACATGTGACTATTGTGACACATATCAGTCATGCTGCGCCTTGCCATAATATGGAGGCCGATAGAAGTGATCAGTAGCATTTCCCCAGGCCCCTTGCCAAGGAATCATAGTCAGGAGAATTGATAACCACTTTATTATTTAAAAATTGCTTGCAGAAAGGAATATTAACTCAGGTGAAAAAGAACAAATGGCTTTGCATATACCTGAGAATGCCACCCATTTAAGAGTAATTGTGTCATTCGTCATAGGTGACGTCGTGTTTTATGGATGTAAAGTCACTCCGTCGATGCAAAGGAAAGAGCCGAGTGGATGGAGGAAGCCCGTCACCTGTGAAGTTTGAATCCTTCCTCTGCAGTGGCCTGGTACGTTGCTACGGTGACGAGGGGACCATTCAGACTTCATGCCGTGACAGCAGTTTTATCGTGCATCGCATCATAAAGTCACGCCGTTTGCGGGACGCATCCCCGACACTTTTATTAAACACCTATTCAGTCTGCGTGGGGCTTGAGATCTGTCTAGATAAATCCTCATGAATAGTATAACTGTCTGTCGGAAGACAGTTGTGTCATAGCACACGGCGACAGAAACGATGCATGGCAAGTCAGGGTTGGAGGTGTAATTTCACCCGTGAAAAATGTCTTCACTCACAAAGCTATTAATTTATTTGTCTGTTGTTATACTGTATGTTTGTGTTTTGTTGCTTTGTTGTCAACAACAAAATCATATAAATTTTCTGAGGTCTCAGACGTATGAAGCCCAGACTTCCTGCATGTTTCTGTCATATGAAATTTGCACATTTATCAGAAGATTAAAATAGCACAAATTTGAATTCTGTGAGGAGGAAATTTTCCCTGGCACACGCAGGAAATTAATCAGGAAAAAGTGCCTTTGTGTGGGGCGCATTGCTTTATCAAGTCTAATCTGTTCTTTGTGAAAATGTGGCTCGCCCCAATCCTTGGCAATCGAGGACAGCATTGCAGCTTTGTGAAAAACCACTTGTTCCCCCGGAATAATTAGAGATCTCATAACCGCATTAAAAGGGACGGCTGGGGGAGGAGAGTGGAGACTGAAGCCTTGTTTGCCCATTTAAAGTGTGATCCAGATAATGGTGTCTCATCAAAGGTAGCAATTACATTCATTACACAGAAGGCTCAGCTCAGCAGCGAGGAAATTAAGTGGCAAAAGAATGAAAAGCTTAATATGTACTTCCTTTATCCCAGGCTGTCTCCTCCCTTCTTTTTCTTTTGCTTTTCAGGCGCCCCCAGTGTTGAGTAAAGAATGGGCGGGGGTTTCAAGACATCAATGGTGTCGGGGTGAGAAGAATAAACCCCTGCCAAAGCCCTCCTTCACCTTTCTGTGCGCTTGCGGTCTGCCGTTTGCAGCGGCTCAGAGGCCGCAAGCATCACTATAGCTGCACTTTTCAAATATGAGAGAAAGGCTTTCTTTGGAGTGAATGTCCTCTACGGCTTTTAAATGAGCTCAGCATATGACGGGAGTCTCTCAGAGAAGAAAAAAAGTGCTGAGGGGCCTTCTCTAAATTAATACCCTATTTCTTTTCAGGGGGAAATTAATTGTTTCGTGTTCTATAAAACCACAAACAGCACATAAATCAAGCGCTCCAGTGGAGAAGGAAGCTCTTTCTTTTCAAAGCCATTTAAATGTGAATTAGGGCAAGTGGGTGACTCCACGAGTCTGCCCTCCCCACCCCCCACTGACAAACAACATTCAGGAGCAGGTGTAGTTTTAGATACCTCATGAATATGTCCTACACCAATTAAAGGAACACACTATCAATGTTTAAAATCAAAATGTACCATTGCGTAGAAATAGAACAATATCAGAAACAACCACAGGAATAAACAAGTGACTAAGACATACCCATCCATACTGACAAATAATTCAATTTATTATTATAATAGTATATGCAAAAATATAATATTTATACAACGGCAATATCATTACTTATCACAGCCCCCTTTCAGTCTATGCATCATGTTACAGTACACTGTTTGATCACAATCCATATCAGTGTGGAAACAGACAGGAGCAGACAACATTGGAATTAAATTTGACCACCTGCGATCACAACAGTGAGGTATACATTACTGTCTGAACACAATAGGAAGTAATGTTTCATGGTTTTATGCGTAGGCAATCTTCATACATTAGATTGCAGAGGTCGTTTTAATCACTGTAATAATTAGTTGCTACGAATAATTTTGAAGTGCAGTGCTAAAGGAACAATAACACTCAACAAGAGGTGTACTTTCAGAACTCTAATTAATCTTTCTCAAACTGACAAATTATTGTCACCCCTTGTGAATTATTTAAAAGGAAGTGGCTTCACTGGAAACCCGAGCATAATTAAATTGCAATAAAATAACATTAGTGCCGACAGGCCATTAGAAGGTGCTGTAATTGACTGCTGCAGGGGTCGTAGTTCAGCCGGCGAAGGTCGCCTGTCACGTCTGTGGCAGGGCCCTGGAAGCACTTGTCTCCCAACGGTATAGCTCCCCCAGGTTTCCAGTTTCCTTTTACATGTCCAGTTCTGCCTCTGTGTCTAAGAAAGCAAGATTGTATCAGATCATGTGAAGTCTGTTATCTAGATTTGCCATTAATTAATTATATATGTTGGAATTGAACTAAACTAAAATGGAATAACCTAAATAACATTCAAAATACTATGAAAATGGTTTATACTGTGACATTACCTTTGAGCTGCCCCTCAAGAATATAAGTTAGGCCAATATGAGTTTCACTACAGGCCTGTAGTGAGGTGTTTTGGTCCGGCGAAGGGCTCATGCTTTGTTGTCACATGCCATCTAGTGGTTTTACAGGAAACAGCACACTCATAAACTGCAGTTTTCATTGATGCCAACAATTAAAAATACCATTACAAGGTATTTCATTTCGTATTTATATATTTATTTATTTTTTATTAATCTGAAATAAAATCTCGACTCAAAAGATGTTCTTTCATTTGATTGTTAACTGGCCTATTGCCTTTTTGTGACTAAATGGCCAACATACAGTAGCAAGGATTGTACAGAGTGCAGGCCTTCCTTAAAGAATATGCCTGTTAGCCCCATTTTTATGCTCAAGATGAATGACTGAATACATCCAACTAATTACTGTACTCATTATAACAACAACAATTAGGCTTTCAACAGCATGTTGCCTGCTAGGGCTAAATGGGTTCATGTCCCTGTGCCTTTGGCTTGGTGTTCTTTACACAAAAAGTCACGCTCCCGTTACATGGCTCGAAGGAGTGTCATTGCAAAGGATACAATGGCCTCACTCAAACTGGTCATTTGTCACACTCTCTTCAATGCTTTTCCAACAACTTTGACACAAATGGAGCAACACGATCCTCGAACTTCAAGGTTCTTTAAATATTCAACGCAATCAAATTTGAATGAGTCAATCTAGCTATTTAAAGTAATGCAACTGCTCTTTTGGTCATGGGCAATCCACAACCAGCAGTAGGCCTACATCCAGTTTAACCCAGACAGTGTAGTGGGCTAGATGATGTAGGCCTCTAACAGGTAAAACTGTCATTTGGTGTGCCTTTTTAAGATCATGGTGGATGATTAGATCATTTAATGAGTGTTTTTTTTTTACTCATCCCATCACCTGCAACAGTAGAACAGTAGACTTTTTGTGTGATATTCCATAAAGCATGTTAATTAGGCTACATTGTCATTCCAGTCTACCAGTGTGTGAATGAATAGCCTACTGTAACTATTTTTCTTTATATTACTCTACTTTGATGCCATAAACCTCCTCAATAGGCCTCCTCATATAAGGCTAAGGAGTAGGCTAAGTGATTTGTAAACAAATGACACTTTTTATAATCTAAAGGTTGTATCTCCTCATGACAAGCTAGCTCTTCAGTCTTTTGAGTCACTGTAAGTTAATAAAAAAAAGAAATAATTCTAGGACTGAAAACCAAAGTAAAAGAAAGACAGGGGCAAACCTATATTGTCAGTCTATTTTCAGGCTATTGAATGTCACTCATACATTGATAAAACTTAGGCCTAATCTGAAATTTCATTTTCACGATTGCAAATAGGCCTGGGCCGAGAGCTGTTTTGGGGCAAGAAAAAAATAGGAACTATTAAATGTTTCAGTTGGAGTCGTCCGGACCAAATACTGTGACGCACCCGTGAACTCTCACCCGAGCAGAATTTTCTTTTGTTTTGATTTACCTTGCTCTGAAGCAATGAATCAGCTGTATTGACGATGGTATTTTCAGATTCATTCTTTATTTATGACCATTTAAAATAGCGGGTTGAAGTTGACACTTAACAGTATGAAAACTTAAATCAATAGGAAAACGGATTCGGCATAATTGAGATGTCGTGGGAAAATGCTGGCTTGTGTCGTCGGATGCATTCATATCACTGGTTTTGTTTAACTGCGCATCAAAGCAACGGAAATCAGCCAGCAACTAATAGTGGACAGACCAGATTCTGATTTCTTCGTGTCATATCACCTGCTAGACTGTTACAGGTAACAAATCAACTGTTATATAGTTATATAGTAGTTAGCCAGCTAGCTGTAGCTTAGCAAGTTAGCTAACCCTATTCACCAGCTGCTAGGTGATAGCTTTGTCTAACGTTTGCTAATTAGCCCACAGAAGCCGTAGCATAGCAACAGACGATGTCTTTAAACTTAGCTTTGATCAGCTAACGTTAGTGTACAAACATCTGACACTTTACTTAGTTTCATAGTTAGGCCGTGCTGCATATTTGGTCCGACAGTCATGTCAACAGGTGAAAGAATTTTTAGTCACGTTACATTAGTCTAGAGTGTAACTTTTCTATGCCAAAACCAGTAATCTGACAGCTACTCTATCTGTCCAACCTACCCCACTATCTGTAGCAATGCAATAAAATGTTGCATGTGGGTAGGGAATTTTTTGTAGCGATCATACTTGTCAATGGTACCTTTCTATGAGTGTCAATTTTAAATAGCCGACGGTGCTTTCCTTTTCTCAATAGGTATATTAACGTTACCTAAGCAGTCAACTGACAACAACAGTTAACGTTACATATTTGAGCCCCTCCCGCTTTGCAAATGGGTGAAGAAAAGCCAGAGACCTTAGACTTCGTGAAGGACTTCCAGGAGTACCTGAGTCAGCAGACACAACATGTCAACATGATATCAGGGTCTGTCAGTGGCGTGAAAGATGAGCTTCCTGGAGGTAGGCTAATTGTTATGTTATGTTAATTTGACTATGTTTCATTCTGTTATAGATCCTATAAATTCTGGAGAATCTAAACAGCAGTGAAACCCTACACTGGATGGGGTTGTTTTTTAATTCCTTATAAAGGTGTCAATACTGTCATGTCCCGAATTATTCATAGATATCAGTCAGAATGGTCTGGACCATCCCTCTGTCGATATAACCTTGGATGACAGCTCGGGGATATTGGTGGACGGCTTTGAAAGAACATATGATGGCAAATTGAAATGTCGCTACTGCAACTATGCTACCAGAGGCACAGCAAGGCTAATCGAGCATATACGCATCCATACAGGTTAGTGTTAAAGCCACAGGTAAATCAACCTCCTGAAGAACACCACTCAACTAACTAAACTAAAGATTAGTGTTCAGAAGTAATTTATCCCATGGTAATAAAGAATGTTGTTGTCTTTGTATTGTTTGAAAGTTTAAGTCGTTATTTGATAAGATTGTTTTTGCATGCATCTCCCCATCACTTATCTCATAGGCGAGAAGCCACATCGATGCCACCTGTGCCCCTTTGCCTCTGCATATGAGCGCCACCTGGAGGCTCACATGCGTTCTCACACTGGTGAGAAGCCCTACAAGTGTGAGCTGTGCTCTTTCCGTTGCAGCGACCGTAGCAATCTATCCCACCACCGCCGGCGGCGTCACAAGCTGCTGCCCATGAAGGGTGCGCGCTCTTCGCTCTCCCACCGCAAGGTGCTGAGCGTTCTGCAGAAGCGCGGTGGCTCACTGGGCTACGGTCGCCGCCTGCTCATCAATCTCAGCCCCCCCTCCATGGTAATGCAGAAGTCTGAGCAGCACCACTTGGCTGACTTCAGTCACGAGCTGCCCTCCCACTCTAGCCTACACCAGGATGCTTATGACGGCCTGGGTAAGGTGCAGCCCTCTGACAGCAGCAGCAGTGGTGGTGGTGGAGTTGCCGAGGCCAGCATGCACCAGGAGCCACATGACCTGTCAATGGACAACCCGCTTAACCAGCTGTCCACGCTGGCCGGCCAACTGGCCAGTCTGCCGCCGGACGCCCACGGCCCACCGATGTCACCTGGTGCCGAGTCGCTGCCGGACGAGAAGCCATCCTTCCTGGTGCAGCAGCCGGCAACAGCCCCCGCGGCTGTGTCAGCTAGCATGGCTCAGGCCTCGTCCCCCATCACCCCCGAGCCCCGGCCCGCTGCCCACAGCAGCTGTAGCCCTGGCGTGGGCCCCGGTAGCGAGAGAACCAGCACGCCCAGTGGCATCACCAGCCAGCCAGGTACCCCTACCCCAATGCAGGACCCGCAGATGCTGGAGCACTGCCCGCACTGCCACATCTACTTCCCTGATAACATCCTCTTCACGATCCACATGGGCTGTCATGGCTACGAAAACCCATTCCAGTGCAACATTTGCGGCCACCGCTGCAGGAACCGTTACGACTTTGCCTGTCACTTTGCCCGAGGCCAGCACAAGCAGTGAGGTGCGACCGGTAGAGGTCTGGCAGGACACAGCTGTGTCTGTGGGGTGCCTTTCTCACAAGTACTGTAATATTAGATGTTGTGCCCAAAACATTCTAAAGTGGAACATTTATATTGATCCGCTATGAACCTCCTGTCCTTTTTAAGCAAAATGTTTTAAATGTAACTTTTTAACCTGTTCTTTGTCACTTTTATTTATTTTTTTTGAAGATTTTTATGAAGTTTTCATTTTCACAAATGTGCATAAGATGAGATGCTTTTAGCAAAATAATATATGCTAATTTGAATTTAGTGCTATAAAGTTTTGGTGAATTTCTATGTGTGCAGCACAATAGTTATGATAATGTAACTACACAGTGCCTCTGATATTTATGATTGCCGATCATTCCATTTCATCACACAGTAGGGCACAGCACAGTATGTTTTGGACAGAATGACTTAAATAAGAGATGTATTCATTATATTAAGGTTACAACAGTGCTTGGCACAAGAGCTTGTATGGTCAAGTTCAGGTTGCTGTTTTTGTTTAATTTGAGGATGTGGTGGAGTGGTCAGTAATGTGAATCTGTCTTAAATGAGTAAATTTAAAAAAAAAAACCTTCAGACATTTCAATAGGAAAAAAAATAACAAGTGATGTCATGTGGATGTGATTTGAAATCCAGACCTTGGGTGCATTCGTAAATTCAATTTGCCACTCTGAAAATGGGATAACGCTCTGCAGGTCGAAAAAAAGACAAGCATTCTATTTTTCTGTGAATAAACAAAGGTTTTCTGACAAATCAATTAACACAGAGAGATGGTTAGTATAGCTTGGCATTAGTGATGACAGTGAACCTTATGTGATGGATTTTGCTGAATTGACTATTATGAGATTTCATTTATGAATAAATCCAGAATCTGGTCTATTTCCTAAAAACTCCATCTGCCACTGTTTTCAGTTAGTTCTGAACACTCCAAAAATGTGACGCTCTGAATGACGAACGACAATTTTATCCACACTCCGAATTTACAAAGAGTTTCAAAGGGCCAGAGTGTGCTCGGAGTGGCAGTTTACGAACGCACCCCTTATTGTAAAGGTTGACCCCCACCCCACTTATTGTAACCTTATCATGTAATATCTATTTGCCAAGTACTACCAGAGTTGCCACATGTTGGTGTACATGTTTATATTAGTCTGTTGTTTAGCAGAGATGAGAGACGTGTTTCCGAATTTCAAAGAAATTAATCATGAACATTGTGTTGATAATATAGATGTTCAACGTCAATAAAGGTACATTCTTGTTCAACTAACAGCTATGGTATATTTTATACTATTTCTTATGATTTGAGAGAATGTATGTTGGTATTTTGTGGTTCCGTGTAAGGTGAAGGATACAATTGCTATGTTCTAAATGGTAAAAATGCTGACTTGCTGCAGAGAAGGTTGATTAAGTATTTTTGGATGTATCTTTCATGCTGCCTTTACCATCCAAAATTCTATTGAATTGTAAAGTCAGCTGTCGGTATCTCAGCACAAATGTGTCAAGTAAAAGATGTCATTAGTATTAGCTATGTATTGGTTGTCCGAAACAAAGTTTTTAGCCAGTGCCTTGATGCTTTCTACGACATGAAACTTGTTAGACAGTGAAGACAGTGAGGCAGCAAGTCACTGCCTCCCCATTTTGGACACACTTGAAGCCCTGTATACTGCAGTTGATATATTCTTACTGCTTATTTGAAGTAGCCTAGGCGAAAGCCGACTAATGACTCCGTCAATTAGTCTAGCTAAAGCCAAGAGGATTTCGTTTCCGAGGAGGGTGGGA
>JASCIP010000037.1:14415088-14428184 GCA_034783695.1 Sardinella gibbosa | reverse complement strand
ATCATTGCATGCGCATACAGTCCCACACCCTACACTCACACACACACTCACACACACACACACACACACACACACACTCACACACTTTCTGTCTCTCTTTCTCTCTTTGTCTGTCTCTCTCTCACACACACACATGCATGCACTCACTCACACATGCTGCATGCCAAGAACACAAAACAACGCCAGACACACGCGCACACACACACACACACACACACACATAGGCACACAAGCCCTCACTGAACATATGGGCCCTCACGCACAGCAGTCAAAACACTGCAACACAAGCCCGTCTGCCATGTTTGTTCACCAGGCAAGAATCCCTTGCCTCTGTATTTTCTGTGACCACAGTCATGTAACACCAGGAAGAGTAGGTGGGAATTAGGGGGGAGAGAGAGCAAGAGAGAGAGAGAGAGAGAGAGAGAGAATGAAAGAAAGAGAGACTAAGTGAGGGATAGAGAGGGAAAGCAGAGGAGGGGTTAGCCGGCCTGGCGCTGGTCTGCTGAGGCAGCACTTCCCTTTATGTCAAAGCCCCAGGAGCAGCTTTTCTGCGGTGTCTCGCTCCGGCTCCAGGACCCCTCTCTCCCCTCCGCCGATTAGGCTCGCGAGACGCGCCGGGCGCCCTTACAGCGCGCCGCCGCCGGCCCTTAAGTGTGACGGCACATGGGCACGGAGGGGCCAGAGGCATGCTGGGAATGTGGATGTCTGGGGGAGAAATGTACAGAGTCTGAGGTCTCCGATAGCATGTGCTTGCCATTAGGGTTTGAGTTCTGTCGTAAAGCGAGGCGCTGATAACGCCTCCCGAAGGCGCACTCACAACTGCATATCTTGGCCTGATGAATTTCCATTTTCAGGTCTTTAGTTCTTCGTTGCCCAATTCCTTCATGTGTCCAACTTTTAATTCTTTCTTTCTTTATTTGTCCGTTGTTCTCCTTGTCCTCTCTCTTTCGTCTCTCTCTCTCTCTCTCTCTCCCTCTCCGTGTCTCTCTCTCCGTGCCTTTCTCTCTTGGTCTGTGTAGGAAGAGTTAGTTATTACGGGCTCTAAGAGACAAAGGCTTCCTTTGGTTCCTAAGGAGGGAGGCATAGCTTACAGTTTGCATATTTCAAATCTGGGAGCCTTGGTTCTCATGAGCCACTGTGCCTCTCGGTTTTAGACATTTTATTTGGCTTTACAATTGATTGTTTCCAGGTTAAGATGATTCACATTCTAATGCAACTGTAAAAACTGGTGAATACTGCCCCTCATTGACTTCTGGTGTGACATATATAATGCTGGCAGGGGACACAGCAAGTTTGCCAGAGACAACATTAGTGTACAGAACAGTCAGGGACAAAGTCTAGGTGGTCTAAAAGTCTTCCACTATTTTAACCTATTTCACGATTTTCATAACTATTTCACCCGAACAGTATGATTCAAATGTTTATTTTTTATCTTTGTCATGTTGTTCTCAGTGGTGGGTTGAAAGAGTATGACGTCATCATCTCAATAAACGGCCAGCGGATATCGACTGCCATAGATGTCAGCAACGCCATCATGAGGGACAGCACGTTACGTATGGTAGTGCGCCGTGGCAACGAGGATGTCATCCTCACCATCATTCCCATGGAGATTGATCCTTGACCTCAGCGCTGATGACCCTGGCGATCAGTGTCGCCGCAGCCATGAACTGAAACAGTAAAACTGGTTGTGTCTGAGACCACACCCTTTGGAGGCGTTGTGGCCAATCGGCTCTTGCCTCCAATATGACTGGCATGTTTATGCTCCACCTGTAAATGGTAGATTGTACAGGGAACCTATGGGGCTGCATTTTAGGTCTTGTCTCTGATACATTGGATCACTTTTTGTTTTGTTTTTTAAAATTGCGTGTGCATCAATAAAATTTACTACTGTTTACTGTCAGACACAAGCCATTTGACCTGTGTTTCAGGATTTTGTTTTTGTTACTGTTTTTGTAAGTGAGCTTTCTCCTACTGCTCAGAAAGAACCAGCCAAACAAAAACTAAGTGCTCTCGTGGAACAGTAAAAATTGAGCACTGAATAACAGTTTTGTACTTTTTTTGTAAAAAAAAAAAAAAAAAGTCAATGTGCCTTTGTTCTTTAACAGTTGTTATTTACACAGAACATAATAAAAGATTTTTAATAGTGTCCTTTCATTTTGCAAATATTAAATGCCGTTTTACTGATGTCCATGCCAGCTTGGGACAAATAACATTAGGCACTGTAAAAGAGAGCTAATGATGTGGGAAAAAACATTCTGTTCGTCTCTTGCCTCAGAATCTTCTTTGACCTCAGATTTAACAATATTCTCACAGGCCTTGCAGAAGCTGTAGAAATTCTTCTAGGCTAGACTCAGAAATGGAGCCACAACACTGCATGGTTTCAATTTGGTTTTACTACTGTCCAAAGGGCTCTCAGGCAGTGTGGGTTGGGATAGACGAGTGTGTATTTGTGTGTGTCTGTCAATGTGTCCCTCCATTAATGTGTTTGGTGTGTGTGTGTGTGTGTGTGTGTGTGTAAGAGAGAGAGAGTGTACTGTATGTGTATGTCTGAAAGTACTTGTGCTTACTAGTCTTTGTCTGGGTGAGATTTGTGTGAATATTTGTGTTTCTCTGATTGCATGTGTTTGTGTGTATTTGCCTGTATTTTTGGGGTATGTGCGATGCATGTGACCATTTACACACACACACACATGTGTATGTGTGCACTGTGCACATGCACTGTGTGTGTGTGAGAGAGAGTGTGTCTGTGTGTGTATGCCTGTATTTTGGGATAGGGCATGTGACACATGCATTCACACATGCACTGTGTGTATGTGTGTGTGTGCATGTGTGTGTGTGTGCGTGCGTGTGTTGACTCATATCATGACAGGCAGTCTCTGGAAATATGATTCAGCACACACACTTCCCCTCTGACACAGGGCTACAGTGTCCCCTCTCTGGCCCTTCCCCCTCCCTCACCACAACCATGGCCACCGTTTCAACTCCCTCATCAGGTTACAGGGACCAGCAGACTCTTACTGCACGTAAAACCCTCCAGTATAACATGAGGTTCAAGGTCTATGCAGTCTGTAAACACATTAGCCTGTATATAAATACCATGTGTCCTTCAAGTAAGCTATGGGTAGGTGGTCTTTGAATTAGCTATGCAGATGTCAAGAATTATGGGAAGATTTTTATAAATAGAGAAATACAGTGTGGGAAATGCAGATTTAATAACATTGGTAATGGAGTGGAACGGCATGTAGACTCATGACAGTTTTAAAGTACTGATACAGTTCTATTTATAGCCTACATTATACGATATCAGTGAATATACTTAAAGGGCGAATCTAGAGTGAATCGATCAATTGCCAGGTTGTTCAAGGTCACTGAATGCTGTCTGTAGAAAAAATAACCATAAAATTTGATGTAACATACAGTAGACAGAATAACAAACTGATAACTAATGTTAACTGAATGGTACAATGAAACTTAATGATACTATGCCCCATTCACTTAATGTTAGTTGCCGGTTCATTATTTGGTCAATGCTGTCTCAAATTTTCTCATTCTTTTTCCTACTGACAGCATTTGGTGACCCCAAAAACAGGATTGACAATTGACAGATTCACACCAAACTTCTCCTTTAAGAGTTAGTGAATAACATTCAGTACATCATCTTTATAATGTACACCCAAATGCATATCAGAAACACAGATAGACACAATGTGATGAGATTGCATACCAATGGATTCTCTGCCTCAAATCACACACTGACAATATATGGAGAGGCATCTCATGACAAGTGACGGCTTCTCTGCAATAACACACAACGTGTAATTTAATTGAGATGCCGGTGGGCGTAAATGCCATTCCAAGACTGCACTCTATACTGCTCTCTGAAAATAAATACATCAGATTTAAAATCACATACCCAAGAGAAACCAACATCAACTGTGCATCCTACACACCACACTGTCCCACAACAGTAGAAGCATATGGTTTTCATAATTGGACAACCATAATTTTAGGTATAGAGGTGAGGGTTATTTCATGGAGCAACTAATTATGTCTTCCAATTAAGTGCTTGCTCTCTAAATAGTAAACTAAGAAATGGTGATCCATGTGTTAAACCTACACTTAACATTTTTGTGAGGCATAATCTGACACATTATAACACCTGCTGGATACCAGATGCCAAGCATAAAACCTTTCCCTATGGCAAAGTTACTCATTAAACATCCTGATACATTTTCCCTGCCTGTTGGTAGGAGATCTAGCCAACATCCATATCTATAGGCCTGACTCTGGAAAAAGAGCTTTTTGACAAGAGGCTGCCTCTCGGTGGTACTGAAATGCTACTGCAACTTGAGGATTTGGCTATTTTTCAGGATTTAACTGTGCTGTACCATGAGGTGAAGCTTTTTAGCATCAAGAGGAAAATAGCCTCTGAGATGTCAGAAGATTAAAAAGTACAATGAATTCAACTAAAACAGCTGAATTCAAATAAAAAAAAATATTGTGGTCCAACATCTGTGTGTGTTACTCCTTGTGTGAATATGTAGCATTAAAGGAACTGAAGAACAGACATGAATGACCTCACAACTCTTACAGCAGGGTGTCGCCCCGTTTGCAGTGTGAGCTCAAGCTCTGACAGGCTGACCTCTGCCAGTAACTGCAGCCCAGCCATCACTCACACACAGGGCAGTGGCCGCGTTAGGTCACCTCTCACCCCTTGCTCAAAGGAGATGGACGACATCCAACCGAGCTCTGCACCAAGTCAGATCACCCAGCACCTAGGTGTCAGAGGTGGATTTACCTACCGGGGCTTGAATGGCTGCCAAATGCTGACTGGAGGAGCTTGTTGCCTATACCGTAGCTCTAGCCCCTGCAAAAGGCTTCAAAGACTTGCAGCAGTTTGACGGTGAGGAAAAGGCTGTGTTCTGTCCTCAGACTGACATTTGTTGCCTGCTGCAATAAAACACCTCTACACAGCGCCTTCATTATGGGGCAATTACTGTGTTCCCCTTCGCACCTGGCCTGTGTGAAATGAGCCTTTCAGCGGCTTCTGTTCTCCCAGGTGGGGATTTCATTGAGCTCTGCTTGTTCACCACTTGCATCAGCCTCAGACACAACTGTACTGTGTTCAATCGGACTCTA
This sequence comes from Sardinella gibbosa, assembly GCA_034783695.1. NCBI lineage: Eukaryota > Metazoa > Chordata > Actinopteri > Clupeiformes > Clupeidae > Sardinella > Sardinella gibbosa. Next base: position 14,423,045 of record JASCIP010000037.1, on the reverse strand, counting down.
GTATTTAAAGGAATTGCAAGGCCATTGCAAGGAAACAGTTACAGAAATAGAAAAAAAGAGAAACACCTTTATTGAGTCAGAGCGTATTCATTTTCACTAAGGCTAGAAGTCTGACAGGCTGTAGTCTGAAGTTTGGGGGAAGGTACTTTACTTCAGTGAGTAGGTAATAAAATATTCATAGGGTCAGTGCTTCCATGCAGACTAAGGAAGTAGACCATATAGCTGAGAGGCCTTGCATGTATCAGGGGACCTATTTTGGAAGTTAAAATGAGTTCAATGGAAAGGCTTTTGTTTTGACAAGATGGCTCCAACAATCATTAAAGTAGGTTATTGTTTCACTCATTAACTTAAAGTGTGTGAGATACAGGGTTGAGTTCAAGTTTCCCATTTCATGGCAAAACGTTTAATTCAACAGAAACAGAGGTGCATGCTTTATACCTGTGTGTATGGGCGTAGCTGAGAGGGTTAGTTACTGTATGAAACAAGCATCGCTGAGAAGGTCATTGCTTGCTTGCATTTGTTTTGTGTTTTTATCCTAGCCTGATTAAATGTAAATAAACAAGGAATGTACTTCCTGATTTTTCACTTTTTTAGTTAAACTGGGGGTGAATACTGTGTTCATTGTCTTTTTATTGTGGCAGGTTTTGAGATACACACCAATGCTAATAGAATTACTTCTCTGATACACCCAAACAAAAGAAGACTACAGGTAGCCTACCAGAGGCCTGTAACAAAGCAGACAATATAGCGGAACTTGCTTGCCAAACACCTTTCTCAATCAAGCACAATGGTGGGCCATTGAACTCGTCCCAGGTGACTCTTGACAACTAAATAAATCATTCTTCACAGAGAACAGCCTGCACCCCTGTTAATGTCTCCTCTTCTAAAATGAATGCCAATGTTGGCTTCGGTTCTATGTGTGTGCGTGTGTGTGTGTCTCTCTCTCTCTGTGTGTGTGTGTGTGTGTGTGTGAGAGAGAGAGAGAGAGAGAGAGGGGAGAGAGAGAGAGAGAGAGAGAGAGAGAGAGAGAGAGAGAGAATCTTATTCTTTTTATGTTCATGAAGACTGGCACATAAAAAGATTGTGGACAGCCAAGAAGAGGAAATGTCAAACTGAAGGATATAACTCCCTCTTCAGGTGGGTGGTGGAACTGATCTGAAAAAAACAACAACAACAGTAACACTATTTTTTATATATTTAATGTTGGCTCACATTCTATCAAATATCAAAGGTTAAAGTAATGAAATCTCATCAGAGCATGAACAGTGTAGTAGCCTAGGCTAGGCTATATGTCAATTCCTTTGATAGTAGTGATTCACGCATGTCAACCAGATTATGTCACATATGTCACTCAGGCTAGATTTAAAGAGTTGAACATCACAGGACGGAGAGAAGATGAATAAAGTACCTAGGCAAAGATGCAGGGCTGGCAGCAAAATGAGTGTGACAATTGAAAAAGCAACGCAGACAGCTTTATGAGACACTGTAAGATGAAACAGACATAGACAGTCTGAGAAGCACCCCCCGGCATGGGAGGGTGCGTGGAAGTGAAAGAGAATTAAAAAGAGATCTCATGAGGCTATGGGAGGCATTTTGCCAGGAGGATGCAGGAAATGAAGAGAGAGGTTGTGCATAGGGGACAACCAGGAACTTTGGAGCAGGAAAATCAGTAGACAAAAGTTTTTGAGAGTAAATCCTTTACCTTAGTTTATAAACACCATTCATTAGAATTTTTTGTAACCAAATTCCTTTAGTGATGTGTTCTTATAAAATCTTAGTCAATTTCATTCCGAGGCTATAAATTAAAAGGAGGCACACATTTTGATGGCACAAGTCAGTGACTAATTTATTTGACACATCAACAAATCCCCTCTCATAGAAGGTGTCCATTTGGCTAATCTTAGCCTAAATTAATTCCTTGATACATCAAATAATAAAATTAACACATAAGCTTCCGTCTCCGCAGCAAATAGCTGTAGTACAGAGTAGGCCTGTTTGTAATTGTCCTATGTCTGATTATAGGCCAGGAATTGCAGTTTGAAGCTTGGATGACCAACACTAAAATCATAACTCAGAGACTGTGACATCTCAAAATCACAGAAATGTAGGCCTAATATGAATATACTGCATTGCTCATGGTAGAGATACGTTCAGTTTAAGGTATGGCTCCATCATGACACTTTATGCCCCAAGCAGCCTTGATGATATGTCACTCACAAGTTACAGACAAAATGAGAAATACAGAATTCAACAAAGCCTACTTGGCCTACTTGTTGCTTGTCTGGCATAGAAATAAAATAGGCTATGTCCCACAGATGACTGACTTAATAGGTTTGCCTGACTTACAAGATGCATTTAACATAGACCTACACGACAAATAGATATTGGAATGTGTATTTTTTCTCGTAAGCTATTACTACTTTACAGGGCTAGGCTACTTTAAAACATAAACTGGAATCAATTAAATCTTTGGTTCACGACCTCGTATTTACTGATTCATCACATACGTAATACGGAACCCCATGTACGTAAGGTTTCCTCCAATCGAAACCCGTAATCTTTATGAATTAACCAATCGCGTAAGTCTTTGCTGAACACTTGCTCAACATTCTTAACACCCATTGGATAATGCCAGCGTTGCCTCAATGTGACGGAAATGGCAGTGAAGGGGGTGAGGGAGGGGAGATTTTTAATGGCAGTCACTGGCGCACAAGAATCGAGTCTGTAGAGTCTGCAACAAACAAACATCGATCAATTCAACGGATCTCCGTCGACAAATATTAATCAAGACTGTTAACTTTGTGGGAGTTGCAGGAGTACACTTACTGGCCATTTCTTCGCTCGTAGGACTGAGTTTAACGTTTGTTTCTGAGGCTGCATCGAGGTCGGAGGCCTAACGTTAGCCGGGAGTCAGTGTAGAGAAGCGGCTTCATCGGAGTGGATATTGGTGAGTAAGCTTTGGCCTTCACGACCGCCAAAGAAACAAATGTTGGGAAACAGATGATATTTTCATAACATTTCCAGTGGAATTAATGGAGAAATTTGAGAATGTATTTGTATTATGTAGGTCAGAGATTGCCGTGTCGCTAGTATTTCAAGTAACTTAGTTGTTGAAATGTAAACAGAATTGCTAGCACAGCGAGATAAACATTAGCCAAATAGCTTAGCTTGTAGCTAAGTTAGCTAGCCTGGTCACAGCTGTCAGGCCCAGGTTATGTGTATGGAAGGTGGCTGTTACTCATAAAACACCAATTTGTAACGTTTATAGTAACATGTTTGTTACTGTTTTATGCCTGTAGGGTGAATTGCGATGTAGAAATCATTATTGACCATTGTTAGCTTGTCAGCTATTAGCCAACTAACTTCTAGTAGTAGGCTAACGTCAGTGTCAGTTAAGTTGCTCAGAACTGATCTGATTTTTTGGTTGTTTGATTGCGATAAGATTTTAGACGATTCTATATCCTTCTATATGCTAGTCTGCATCCACTGAGTTGTATTCTGTTTATCGCAGGAGCCGGATATCACGACACTGAAGTGGTAGACGATAACGTTATTTCACTGCAACATAATCGTTACTTAATGACGCTGATTGCGCTGTCCATTTCAAAACTCCATACAGTATGGTCGTGGTGTGCGTTTTCTCATTATCTTCTTATATTTGTTTTTACAGGGAATATGTAACAGACGCCAACATGACGTCTAGATTTGGTAAAACCTACAGTCGGAAGGGTGGAGAAGCCAACTCTAAGTTTGATGAGGTTTTTTCAAATAAAAAGGCCACACTGAGCACAAAGTGGGGGGAGACCACCTATAAGGCACAGCTGGCCTCCAAAAGGCCCTTAATCAAACAAGAGCTGCCCGAAATCTCCAAGAGACCCAGAGTGGAGGAAGATGATGGCTCTGATGACCCTTTTGGGTTTGACAGCGATGATGAATCCAAAGCAGTCACCTCCAAGGGCACACCTCAGCCAGGCAATGGATCAGGGCAGGACCAGGTTGCTATGGCCACAGAACAGACTCAGCCGAAGAGTTCATTTATAAGGAGTTCTCCAGCATCAGATTCAGATGGCTCTAAAGCAGGTAAGGCACAGGCACACACAAACAATCTGTCATCTAAGCGATTCTTTCTCCTGTTATGTGTTAAATGCAATTAATATACAGAAAGCTAAAAACCATTTGTGTCAGGATAGAGGTTTGTACAGAGAACACTGAAACTCGTCCATTTGTTGTTATTAATCGTGAATACACTTTCTGCTAATGTGATTTATCAGCGGCAGTTTTCTCACAAATGGTTTGCATACATACTCCATAGCTTTGTTCTGTCGCAGAGATTGGATATTTTCATCTTGTTGCATTCTCTTTTGTAAACTTTATAAAAAGTTTTGCAATGATTTTGGTCATGTCACTGATTTCCTGACTACCCACGGCCGTATGTAATAAGGCCTTATCTTTCTGTTAACTTGGGCAGAATTTTTCATGGTTGCACATGTTTGCATGTCAGATCTCGGCCATTTTGTTGTCAGGGCCCCACAATCAAGGTCAATTGCAGTGTCTTAAAATGTAGCAGCAGTCAGGAATGCAGAGTCACATTTTTCTGCTGATGAGGACCAGTTTGATCGGTCATGGGGTGTTAGTAACACAGTGAATTTAGAAATGGCTGTGATTCAGTGTTCACTCTGCTCTCTGGCCAAACCTGGGCATCCATCAACTCCTGCCAAAAGAGAGAGAACAAGGCCCTCTGTGAGAGAGGAGGAGGGGAAGTAATACATATAGCAAAGTTCAGAGAGACTTTTATTGTGAAGTGTTTGGAAGCGTGTTTCCTGTTAGTACTCATGTGGCCAATGTATGCACTAACATATAATGGTTATATTTAAATAGACTAAACTATCGCTTGCTGTAGCTTCTGAGCCACACAGTTAATTCAGAAGACTCATTTTCAGCAGGAAGGCAGATGTACTTGCCAGGTAATGGCCACTTGGGTTTTATCATGCAAGGATGAGCTTGTGTCAGATAACCAAAACACTTGCACTGGCGAGAGCACTGGTCTACTGGGGCCGATGTCTGTGCTGAGAATAGCATCAATGCCAGACCTCAGACAGTCTGTTGCTGACAGCCCTCTCCATAGATCACTTGCTCTGTGGCATAACTTTCAGCTGTCCACTGCATTGACCATCAGTCACTCATACGTATACAGCTCTGGCAGCTGCTAAGAGCATTTCTTACCGTGCACTCGAACGTTCAACACATTCTCATTTGAGTGATGGGTAAGATGATGATGATGATGGGTTAAAATATTTGGTAACAAACAAGACCCACAGCAAAAGCCATTGGGCATCTCAAGGCATATTTGTTAAGGATGATTACTTTGATGGAAGTAGGTCCCTGTAATGCACCCAATTATAATCTGTAGGCCTTAGATTAGATTGAACTTTGCTTGGTGATTTACCCCACATGTCCGGTCAAGTCAAGGGAATCAGTGACCTCTTTACTTTCTGTCTAATGAGGCGCAACTCCTTGAACCGCAAGTGCTTCTCTGCTCACGATGGCCTTGCTGGAGTGGCTACTGTGTGTTCAGATTTAGATTCGAGTGACTTACATAAGGCACTTTGAGTGGAAAGTTAGGGAGGAAGGAGTTAGGAGTTAGCCTGGATTGGGCCGCTCAAATGGGCCTTGTGTGTTTACATAACATGGGCTTCCGTTTTTACCTTCCGCAGACAAGCCGCTGCAGACAACGGTAACCGTGAGCTCCTGGTCCAAAAGTACAAAGCCAGCCTCTCAGTTCACCTCTCTGAAGCCCCTTCCCAAGGACCCGTCAGACGGATGGAACTCGGAGGGCAGCCAGCGATCGTCATCTCCGGGGGAGGACTCGCTGCATGGCCGGGACGACAGCGGGGAGAGCGAAGGCCCCAGCGGGGTGGCCCCGGAACAGGGTGATGGGGCGGCAGCGGCCCCCCAGCCCGAACCCCTGAACTTCGACCAGCTGCCTCTCCTCAAGTCGGCCACCAACCGGACGTACCACCGACCCAAGAGGCACAAGGACCCGGGCGAGGGGGCTGAAGGGGCCGCTGCGAAGGACAGTAAGCCTGCCCCCGCTGTTGCTGCAGCTCCCACCCCTGCCCCTGCCAACCCCAGCAGCAGCAGTAGTGTTAAGGCTGCACCCTCTGGTGGCCCGCAACAGAAGACGGCGGGTAGAGGCAGGGTGCGGGACTACACGGTGTTGCACCCGTCGTGTGTGTCCGTGTGCAACGTCACCATCCAGGACGCCATCGAGCGCACGGCTGACGAGCTCACCAGCTCCGCTCCACCCGCTGACCTAGGAGAGGCCGGCACCTTCAGGAGAAAGACCGATGCAGCACCAGCCAAGCCCACCAGGTAGAAAAAGACAGCAATGGCTATACACACACACACAACACCCGTTCGCCTTTGTGCCATTGGAACACAATGAGATTTTGTATTTCTGTTATCGTTCTTCTGTTCTTCTGTGCACGTACACACATACAGAGAGCAACAGTACTTTTTTCTGAACACTGTGTGCATACTAATCCATGGAGGCACACATTAAATATATAGGCTAATAATATAATGTAGTATACTATATAGTAATATATCGAATGCTTCAGTTTTGGTTGTAGTAAAGTAAACCTCATTCACTCATCACCCCATTACTTCCCATGTTCTGTTCAGGTTCAGGCCCACTCAGAGCAAGTCCAAGAAGGAGACTAAGCTCGAGTTCTTCGGCTTTGAGGAGAACGAGGGCCAGGAAGCCGCCGGCGAGGCCACGGCGTCAGGCAGCACCAGCTACAAGATCAAGTACTTCGGTTTTGACGAGCTGAGCGAGAGCGACAGCGACGAGGACGATGACGCCTCCGCCAAGAAGTCTCGCAAGGCGGCTGCCTCTCAGGCAGCCTCTGCGGCAGCCGGGTCCTCCAGCACCGACAGCCCACAGATGAGCGACTCCCAGGAGAGCCAGTCCAGCTCTAACACAGGTCTCACCACTTGCTCTGAACGAGCAGACTTTGAACCCTCCCATACATTCCTATCATACTCTTTAGTCTAGTCGTCTTATAGACATTCTTTGGCTTTGTGGGAAATTGTGTTTGTCAGGTTAAGCATGAACCTTACTTGTCAACACTGGCTGTGTCATGGTGTCTATGTGTTTAGCAAGTAGGCAGCTTTGGCAAACAGGGTTGATGATGTGTCTGGTGTGATGTACACATCAACGTTGCTAAGGAGTCTGTTTTGACAAGTGAAGTTGATGTCTGACTTCCTCTGTGAATGTTGCTGTCGATGGAAGCGAAGGTTTTTAGTTTCCCACTCTCTCTCGCTCTCCGTCTAAGCCTTCAAGTTCAAGTTCTCTGCCTAGGTGGGTAATGAGATGTTTACACTCTTGTTTTTCCCCTTCACCTTTAAGACTCCCTCGAGTTCCCTGACGATTCCGGGCAGGCAGACTCCGAGAGCCAAAGGCCCCGCCAGGGCAAGCAGTCGGATAAATCCAAGGATATCGGCCGCAAGATCTTCAAGAAGGTACGACAATGGCGGCAAGCGACCCTCCCCCCCCCAACCCACCACCCCCTAGCCTTTCTCGGCTAAGCTTGCTTCAAAGAATCCTCTGATGTGCCTCCATCGCGTTCATTATCGCTCACATGCAAATAATGCAATCTCGGTGTTCCTTAGAGCACAGTACAACCACACAGCTCTTTCACTCTCTATGTAATTGGAACAATGGCAGATTTGACCACATTTCCAGTTCATCGCAGCTCAGCCCCAGAGCCAGCAGTAGTATCTTCACCACTCTGGGTTTGTTTTTTCGAGCACATTGCCATTTTTAGCTCCAGACTGGCTCTTTGCACAGGGACAAGCGCCTACACTCTTTTAACCCATTAGAACCGGCCCATTCATATTTGGTTCGATTTCGAACCATGACGTCTTCGCGGGTTTTTGAAACACGCCTATCACT
>JASCIP010000037.1:13874611-13885154 GCA_034783695.1 Sardinella gibbosa | reverse complement strand
TTGTGTTCAAGTCAGTATGGCCAAGCTTCCTATTTACTGCATTTCCTGTCCCAGAATTTCAGGCACCAATGAGAAGCGAGCTTTTACTCCAAGGTGAAGGAAGCAGGCTAAACAAGTTTAACATTGATTCTACCTTTGAGAAAGTGGCTAGTATGTGAGATTGGCCAGACTAAGCTCGTATGAGCTTTGATGGTCGCGAAAGCCAGGCTATCAAATTCAATCAATATGTCTGTGAAAATAGATTTGTGAATAGAGAATGAATAACAGCTAAATGGCAGACCCAGTGACTGTAGGCTACATACAATCATTGGGCAGACCAAGGTTCAAGCTAAAGGAATGTGCTTTCATTTCACTAGGCTACGTGTAGTCCCGATTTCATCAACAACATAAAATTACATTTACTGTAGGCCGACTGTCTAAATAACATTACATTTAGGCCTACTGCACATCACATTATGCAGCAGCGGATGTTTGCCTATTGAAAATTATGTTATTATTCTACAATTATTTATAGCCTACCAGTAGGCTTACGTTTAGTTCATTCTGACACAAGTGCGAGATAAAGTTCTTCTCAAAGTAGGCCTATACGGTAGCCTATGTTTTGCTTTCATTCTGACACAGATGCAATAAAAAATGTTCTCCCCGCCTCGGTTTGTAGCCTATTCATTGGTTAACGGTAGGGAATTCTTATAATTCATTGGTTACAATCCAGGGTGGGAGGAGTATCATTTCAGGAAGTACCCGGTAATCGAAACAACTGTCAAACTTGGATAAACAATGTAGCGTGGCTGTGTATTCTTAACTTTAGTATTATAGGTTGCTTCAATGTGTAGACAGAAAACGAGTCAATATGCTCTGATAATCTACCGTGCAGTTCCTGCGTAACGTTATTTCTACGTTAGCTCGTTTCCAGCCGCTTACAGACACAGCAGCTACTAACAGGCTAACGTTACACTGTATTTGTGTCCATTGTCCAGCTCGTAGTGTTTATTAGCCAGTTAGCCAACGCTCTCCACTATGGCACCAAAGAGGAAGGCACTACCTAATCCCCTCCCAGATGGACTGATTGTGAATGACACAGAGAAGAAAAGCTGGAAAATCGGAAAGGTCATCGGCAGTGGTGGTTTTGGATTAATATACCTTGGTAATTCCTTACGTGCTATGACCAACGTGCTAGTCTGTTTCTTCTTCCATTAATAACGCTGATGTTGGATGTTATCAAACTAATCTATTATCATTACATAACATAATAGCTTCTGTAAGAAAATGTCTACCTACAGATGTGAACTTGTAGATCACAGAACACGAATCTCGTGTTCCCAGAAGTAATCTAGAACTAACTGGTTTTGAAGTCAGCAGAAAGTCCCTTAACTTTCGAAGTCCTCAAAAATTCCCCCTAGCGGTAGAGGTGGTGTGGGGTGGGGTAGGCCTCTATGATAAGAGGACTCACGGTGTGAATTAATCAGCAAAAAAACGCAGATTTGTTAATGCATTATCGCTGGGGCGTGAAAACAAGCACGTTTGAGCAATTCTGAAATGACTAGTGAGATTGTAGTCACGCTTCGCTTCTTTCTCCTCAGCCTCCCAGGATGTGGACGCACCTGTTGGAGATGACTCTAATTTTGTGATTAAAGTCGTAAGTACAGTAATGGATTTAGTTGTGTGGATCAGAGCGTTTCCACTCCTCTGGTCAGTGTTATTGACAGTCCTTGTCTGCATTTTAAATGAGATTGCCTCTTGTAATCTTTAAAATCGTTGTAATGAGTTGGCAGCTATTCCTGTTGCCCATAACAATCACCGTCACTGTCCTAGTGAACTCTCATTTCTTCAATATATAAAATAGTGTAGTATACAGTAATTTTGTTAGTAAAATAAAATCATATAGGTTTTTCCATGGCATGTCATTCTGAAGGCAAGATCTTTTCCACATTTGATCCTCTCATAAAGCACATTTGCTCTCTTCTTCAGGAGTATCATGAGAATGGGCCGTTGTTCACAGAGCTGAAATTCTATCAAAGGGCTGCCAAATCAGAAAGCAGTAAGTCCTCTTCCAGAGCAAAGCCACATTATGACTGACTATGGTACTGGTACTGGTACTGGTACTATGGCACTTTGTCCAGGTTACCCAACACTATATTAGATGAAAACTACCATGCTTAAAAAAAGGAAGCAAATGCCCATATTTTATGCTTGAAGTTTGTGAAGGATGAAAATAATGGCCGATACTTGGAAGCCATCTCATGTGAAAAAGATGGAAGACCACTTGCCCCTCTCAAAGTGATCACATCAAGAGTGCATGTCACTGATGAAGTGCCTGCATGGAAATTTCCACAGTTGGGCGAATTAATAAGCCAAAGCAAACATGTACCTCTGTGGTCATTAGTGCAATCCCAGCTTGTTTTAGCTCTAATTCAGAGAGAGTGACCAAATTGTAGATAATGACGCTGGTTCTTCCAAAGGGCTACTGGCCACCTGTCAACCTGGTGCAGAGCCAGTGACAGACAAGGCACACAGTCTCATATCAGCTGTGTGGGGTTTGTACATGGAGACATGGGACTTTTGGTGAACAAGTGTCAAGTATGTGTGTATCAGTATGTGTACATGGAGACATAAATGTAATAAATGTAATTCTGGAAATTGACATTAGTGGTAAATCGCTATGCTCTGTTTGTTCAGCTAATCGTAGTGAAATTAAATGCAGTGTTGTTTGGTGACAGTGGACAGGTGGAGAAGGAAAAATGGACGGGACTTCCTTGGAATTCCGGCCTACTGGGGATCAGGCTTATTTGAAGACAAAGGAACAAGGTACACCCAATATCAGGAGAAGAAAGATATGTGTTCTGGTGTACCAGTTTGCCTGTTTTTTTTTTTTTAAACATACTCTTATGTTTTGTTGTCCATGTTTTTCAGTTGGTGGAGTGTGTTGGCAGACATGGCTGTGACCACTTTCATCCTCTTTTCATTGTTAAGCTTTTTAAAGCTAGTGTGGGATACCATGTATTTGCAGACAGTGTGGGAACCATGTGTATGAACATATGGCTATACATATACAGTATATTTAGCTCAAACAAAGATTTTTCTGAATTGTTTACAGGTACAGGTTTATGGTGATGGATCGTCTTGGCATTGACTTACAAAAAGTACTCCAGGAATGTGGAGGTCGATTCCCGAAGCACACTGTTCTACAGCTGGGGTGCCTTTTGGTGAGTTTAAAATAATAACTAAATTATTTTTAATCTATGAATACAATGTTAAATGCATATTAATGTGTAATAATAATAAATTCAAATAATGTCAGTTGCAGTTGCATTTTTCTCTATATATGATTACTTATAGCTAAACCATTTGTCATATAGTACACAAACTTTGTCAAATTGTTCATATCTTGACCTAGAGCCGCAAGTTGACATTGTTAAAAATCCACAGTAATGCTCGCTCTCTTTTAACTAAGGCGTTGCATATCTTCTGCATACTGCCGCTGCTCAGGACTCGTTAAGTGTACCCTATTACATGTCAGTGCCCATTAGAAGCTCTAGTTAGGCACCAGTTTAATTATTCATCTTTTAACCTTGCCCCCTGCCTTTGGCCTTGGTCTCCGGCAGCTGGACGTGCTGGAATATATTCATGACAACGAGTACGTCCACGCCGACATTAAGGCTGCCAATCTCCTATTGGGCCTCAGGGATCCCGACAAGGTGAGCTGACCTTTGCCCAAATAAGCAAGGAGCACAATCCTTGTTTAAGAGTTGTGTTGTGTTTATGGCGTTCATTTTTAATCAGTCAGTGGTTGGTATATGGACAGAGAGAGATGTTGTGGCCGTGGCCATGTTTGTGTCAATGTAGGTGTGCACTTGCCTTCATGAGCTCATTAGAGAAGACCATGGCATGATCTTCTTGCTAGACTGATCAGTTACACATACGTATACAGTAGTTAATCAATCACACACTTTTTTTCTACTACTTCTGTGATTTTTAGTAAGAAATGTCAACGTGATTTGATTTTTTTTATATTTTTTGATTTTGATTGTTAGAAACTGAGTTGAGTCTGTTTGTTTAGGTGTATTTGGCAGACTATGGCCTTGCCTATAGGTACAACCCTGAAGGACGCCACAAGGAGTACAAAGAGAACCCCAAGAAAGGACACAACGGCACCATTGAGTACACAAGCATTGATGCTCACAAAGGTGTAGGTAAGGGTCGATTTCGTATTTTGGAGACCTTACGGACTTCAGTGTCTGTTATATGCCTTTTTGTGTGGGCATTTTCATACATGACATGTTACTTCCATTGCAAGTGCTGTAACTTGTGTTCGGTTATTTATTTATTTGTTTATTTGAGAGAGATGGAGGTCGTAGTCCTGTCCATTTTTTTCTTTCTGTAGCAGTTTGCGGTTCATTACTGCCCACTTTAATGAGGCACACGTCACGTGTACTGAACTTCATATCTCTCCCTTAACTTGTAGTCAAGATATTGGAAACCCATTAGGTGGTAAATTGCATACAGTGCTTTTTTATTGGATATTGATCCTGCAGGGCATGTCTACCTGGACAGTCCAAATTGAACAGTTCCTTAATTAGTTAAAGTCATAACCTGCATCTTGTATTCATTAGCCATTAATTAAAGCTTTGATGATACTGTATGTTAGGCACAGAAGAAAAGCCAATATCTTGGCCTTCACTGAGAGTGGACAGTGACTTCAATGAGTCTGAAAAGCTGCTAACAGCTCAAGTTTGTCAATACATCAAAGCAAAAATAACAATAATAAAATAACTACATGCAAAGTCAGCTGTAATGGACAATATGATTAAAAAGCAGGCTTGTCAATTTTAGGTCATGACTGCTGGACAGTAATGACAGGCTGAAGTATTGGAAGTCAAGCTTTTGCAAGGCCTGCGGTTAATGTTGAGGTTTTACTACTTACACATCATTTATTGTGAATAATACAATTCTTGCATAAATCACTTGCATTGTTTATATATATATGTTTGATGAGTGCTAAGGCTCACCATCCACTGAATGCTTAAAAGTAGTGCATTACTTCAGCAGATATCTCAGATGTTAGACTTAACTGCAGGTAGGGATGAAGAAAGCTGTCGATGATGTATCGGGGGCTTTCGTGCAGCCCCGTGCTGACATGAAGTTTGATATGAATGTAAGTAAATCACACAGGGATCCAGGCCAGGGTCCTCCTTGCACCGGCAAAGCTCATACCACGCTTTAGCCTTGCACAATTTGTTAGCGTTCCACGGATGCTGCGTTCCATGTGTTCTGTATTGGCTCTCTCCCCTTTTCCCAGACAGATGGGGTTTAACAGGGTGTAAATCAAACTGCGTCAGTTACGCTGGGTCAGGCTATGTTAGCTGCTAGCAACGCATATAGCATACCCCAGTCCAGATGGATACCTGCTTGCTGTAACAGGAGCACATCCACTAATGTCAGCGCCTGTGACGTCTGATCGCATGAAAGTGTTCCACGTTTGGTGATTGGTGGTTTGTCGCGATCAGTGTATGTTTGACAGCTGTTGTGTAGGTCGTTAGCGTCAAGTCACCCCGGTGGATGAATGCAGATTGCGTTGCCCCCCACTCCCCACCACCACCACCACCACCGCCACCACTCACCCCCCACCTTACACCCCTTGCATAGATTTGGATGTGTTACCATGGTGAGAAGAGTGAGGAGATGGTTTGCGGCGTGCCCCCCTACACTGGGAGTGGAAGGCCTAATTATCAGCTGTAGGGGTTGCAGGCGAGAGGGCGCAGATCCAGAAGGAGAGGTTCAAGAGTTTGACACAGAGCTTTGGCTAATCTGAATAACAATGGGATGGCAATTATGAACAACATTTTGAAGGCCCTGGTGTTTATGGATCATTCCAGTAGCCCCCTTCCCCCCAAACATACACATACAATACACACACACACACAATCACTGACACACTTTACCTCGGGCTGGCAAGTGTTTTGTGTGTGTAGGCCTAATTGTTTTTACACTATTATTGCTCTGTTGCACAGTATGGTGTCTCAACATTTCCTTAAACGCTCAGCTCCATTGACGCATCATGAAGTTCTGCTACAAAGTGTACAACTATAAAAATCCTCGCTGTCCCACGCGTGGCTGCTCCCAACCAAGCTCTCTGATTGGCCAGAGGGCAGCACGGCGGACTCTCCCGTAATGCACATGTCGGGATCAATGGCCGCCATGGATCGAGGCGGAGATTTTCTCCGTTGATGAATGCAGTCGATAGGTAATTTCTCGAGAGATGTCCCACCGTTACAGTATTGAGTTGATAGAAGTCTCCAGGCAGCAACCTGAGATGGGCTTAATTTAGCCTTATTGATGACCTCCAGCTGGAGCGGGTTGGTTTCGCGCGAAGGGGGGAACGTGCATGTGTGATTACGTTAACTTCTCATCTTTATTTAGTTAAGGCCGAAACAGAGCGCCTGGATTTGGCATGTGGTGATGGATGTCGTCAAGCATTAGAAGCTTTTTTCAAAGATGATATTTCACTACCCCGATTTTCATATTTCTTCCAAAGCCGTGCCAATACGGATGAGGGCCCGGTCACCCACCATTTTGAGTTGTAACCCTTACAGTAAATAAGAGCGCTTGAGATTGTAAAAGATTCATGGAATGGTTCACTGAGAGTGGAGAGACTGATGCAGTCTATCCAGGGCTTAATTTATTTTGTGTAGCAGTCTTTAGGCCATGGAGTTCACCTTTCGCTGTGCAAGCCAAACAGACCAACTGGACTCGACAGACAGTGTTTTCTTCCTTAACTGACAGGGACTGTCACTGCCAAGACAGCGGGCGAGAACACAGTCCACAGACAGTCAGGCCGCCGCTCTCAGAATACTAAGCCCAGATGGACTCATCTTAGAGCTTTTGGAATTCACACAGAGTGCACACACACACACACACACACACACACACACACACACACACACACACACAGTCCTCTGTCGGCTTGTGAAGAAAAGTTACGGTGAGCTTTGCCGGCCTCGGGGCTTACTTTGGGCCTAAGATCCAGGCTCTTTTATTCAAGAAGCTTTGCCTCCGATTTCTCCCTAGAGCGGAGGGCAATTGCATTGATCTCGCAGGTTATTTAGCATGTCAGGGTGAATTAAGCATGCTCTGGGTGGAAGCATTCTCCGATGGAGTGATCATGGAAATGAAATGGCGGGGAAAAATTGTGAGCATTAAAAAATGAAGAGGTGTGCCTCTCACATGTGTGCTCTGCTACGATCGCGGCCCTGTAACGGGGCAGAATGCGAGGCACAGTGTTAAGAAAAGGCGAATTTCTGAAGTGAAGGAAAGTGTGTTTACACTAGATGGCAGTTGTGTAATGTGCTAGGGCCGGAGCTGAAGGTGGAGGAGGTCTCGGACACACACACACATACACACACACACACACACTGCTCTTAGGGTCTCTGGCTTAGGCCAGTGCAGACCCCACGGAATCCAGTAACATGTGGGAACAATTTGAGCTCAGACATTTATTTCTTTGTTTTACTGCCTGGCTCGCTGTCGGAGAAAGTGTCGGGCCGGGCCACGGGCTGTCTGGATCATGTCAGAGGCCGTGCGGATCAGGTTCCCTGGGACGAGCCGCCAGACCAGACAAAAAAAAGGGGAAGAGAGGAGAGGAGAAGTGAGAAGTGGGGGAGGTATAGAGAGAAGGAGCGTCTGGTAAAGGGAAGACGGGAGGAAGGGCTGTGTGCACGGAGGAAGCTGACCAACTCTCTTCACTCCATAGTTCCTCGCCACAAAAAAAAAGGACCCTGTTTGTCTGTGAACTGGGCCAGATCTCCAGCTGAGAAAACAAAATACTCCTCTTTATCATCACCCCCACTAACTCCAGTCTCCTATTCTTTCTCTTGCTTTTTTTTTTCTCCGCCTCTCTTTCTTTTTTTTAATAAGGGCATATTTCACCAGGGATGTGACACGGCCTCTTAATCAAAGCTGCCTCTTTTTACTGTACGACTGCAAGGGCCAGGTATTCGCCCCTCTCAATTTCTCTCCCCGTTTCTTCTATTTCTTCTTATTCTTTTCTTTTTCCTCTTCCTCTCTTTTTCTCCATCTCTCTCTGCTACAGCTCCGTCCAGACGGGGAGACCTGGAGATTCTGGGCTATTGCCTTCTGCACTGGATGTGCGGGACCCTACCCTGGCTCTCCGTCCTGAAAAACCCGACTCAGGTCCAGGAAGCCAAGGCCAAGTATGCACACTTACTCACTCCCCCTCTCTCTCGCCCCAAACCCCCACACCCCCTGGGTTCCAACCACAGGTTCTGATGTGGCCAGGGCCCTCCACATGTAGCCCGCTACTGATGACAGGCCCTGAGACGTCCCTGGGGAACCATCAGAGTTTGCTCTCCTCTCTCAAAGGCTCTTTGAAAGGGAGATTGAAGGGACATGGCAGACAGATTGGACCACTTTTTTTGTTGCTGTTGTTGTTAAAAAATACTCTCTGACCATAGTGAGGTAATAATGACGTATTTGTCTTTTTATATCCTCAAGGTCACTATGTTATGTAAAAAAAGTCATATATTAAACATACATAGGTGGATGGCTTGAAAAGCATTTTAAATAATACCAGGGATTTTCAAAGCAAAGTCTGGGAACAGAGGAGAGTTGAGGTAACCAGAAAAAGGCTAAATCCTTAAGTGCCCCTGGAAGTTTTATGAATTCTACTAAACTCATACCATTAATTCTCACCTTAAGGTCCACCAGCGATTCTTAAAGTGGAGGGCCTTCAAAGATCATACCCAACTTTGCCTTTACACATATTCTCATTTTTCATTTGTCTTTTTTTTTTTCAGGCTGATGTCAAATCTGCCTGACTCGGTCACTCAGCTCTCAGCCACAGCCTCTGACACTGGTAAGTGTGTGTCAACAGAGCCTGTCCAAATGATCAACAAGGTGTGTTTGAGGAGACACACATGAACTGGAAGAGGGCATCGTAGGTGTGTGTGTGTGTGTGTGTTGGGTGGGGTGACAGTGCCCTCTCTCTCTCACCCTGTCTGTGACTGCACACTCTCACCACCATCACCATCACCCCTTCACCCCCCACCCCAACCGCAATCTCCCTGCCTGTCTTCCATCAAAACAGGGCCAGTGTCGTCGCCGCTGAAGGAAAGCGCCCTCTTTTTCAACTCCACGTCATTATCTCACTTGGCGTTTCAAAAAAACAGAAAAAAAAAAAAAAAAAAAACGGGGAGAGGGCACGTGTGTCGTGTGAAGGAGGCTTTGTGATCTATGATTATTATTAGGCCCTATTCCCCCCCCTACCTTCCACAGCTCTAGGCAGCTGGACCAGGGAGATAAGACCTCCAGCATGCATCAAGCCATTGCATGTGATATACATTCACGGCCTCCCTCGCTCTCGCCACAAATCCTGCCTCCATAAGCAGCATATTTATTACTGTGAGCAATGAGAGAGTTTGGATGTTGGGGAGGAAAAAGTCAAGATACCGTAAAGCCCAAACAGCACAGGGGTGATGAGAAGAAAGGGGCCGCGGTGGCATTTCTTTGAGGTCCCATTTCTGGCCTGCTTTTGTCCTAGACAGATGGACTGACTCGGGCAGTCGACCTTGGGGAAAGACGTTCGTCATTTCTGAAGTGTGTGTGTGTGTGTGTGTGTGTGTGTGTGTGTGGAGTGAGCCAGGGTGTGATTGGGGGGTTTGATGTAGCTGTTAATAAATGCACATGCCTCAGGTCACTTCATAACACTTGGAACTCCATGTGAATGAGACCAAGTTTAATTGACATGCTGGATTGACTTCCCCTGCACGGGGACAATGGGGCTGGAGAAACTTCTAGAAATCTCACCACCTTTTACTTCCCCCCCCCCACTGTCTCTGTAGCCGAGCTTGCCCAGTTCATGCACTGTGTCAAAAAACTGGGTTACGAAGCGAAGCCGGACTACAATGCACTGAGGCTGAAGCTAAGTGAAGGCGTGCCAAAGGCCTCCAAGAGCCAGGGCCTCTTGGACCTCCCCAGACCCAGACCAGCGAAGGTGTCAGAACCATCTGCCCGAAGGGTGAGTGAGTGTGTGTGTGTTTGTGTGTGAGTGTGTGTGTGAGAGAGAGCCCCTATGTGCTGTACTGTATGTGTGCATAA
The DNA here is from genome assembly GCA_034783695.1 of Sardinella gibbosa. Taxonomy (NCBI): domain Eukaryota; kingdom Metazoa; phylum Chordata; class Actinopteri; order Clupeiformes; family Clupeidae; genus Sardinella; species Sardinella gibbosa. The sequence continues at coordinate 13,875,044 of JASCIP010000037.1, read as the reverse complement.
TGTGTGTGAGTGTGAGTGTGTGTGTGTGTGTGTGTGTGTGTGTGTTGGGCTCTTGGCCCATTGTCAGTGCTTGGGCTTTAATGTGGAGCAGATGGAGCGGTTTGCTGGAGCATGGGGGCTGCGCCTGGATTTATCTGTCTGGGAGGGTGTAGTAAATACTAGGGGTCGGAGAACCCTCTTTTGACCCCTAGTGCGTCGCAGGAGATGCTCAGCCCTGTGGTCCTAGCAGGGAGTAAGTAAGGCTGTGATTGCCAGACCCTCCCGTCTCCATCTTTTTTCCCCCAATCCAGTCCTACTCCTCCACTCCCCTCCGCTCTCCAGTTCTGTTTCAGAGACACGGTTAGTGCAGAGATGGTAAAAGTGGAACGAGAGGAACCAGAGTCGGTTAAATTCTGTGTTCTATTTTTGCAAGGGGGAGGGGGGCAAAAATCCT
>JASCIP010000037.1:13863778-13873869 GCA_034783695.1 Sardinella gibbosa | reverse complement strand
CAAAATATATCGAGGCGATGAATCTTGACCGGTGCAGTGAGTGGGAGGTTAACCTCAGGTGACCCGCATGTCAGGGCTCAGTGCTCATGAAGAGGTCTGAAGTGGAGTGGGAAGCCATGCATTCTCCCCTGAATCACTTCACAGTTGATCACAGCTAACTTGAACTGCTGAAAGCCCAAATCGTCCAATTTGGAGGCTGTTGAATACACACACTTTATAAGAGGCCAAGAGATCACCTGGTACTGCTGAATTGCAGTCAGCCTTGTTATTTATATATTTACTTGCTTACATACATTGCTTCCCCTATTCTAATTTTCATGCAGTGAAAGCATTAGTCTCATCTACAGCTAAAGCGTAAAAAGAATCAGCTTGGGTGTCAAAGTTCTACGAGTTTGGTAAATAACCACAACATCGGAGTGCAATTATGGCCACTTTGCCCGTCTGTGTCACAAACACCGTTACCGCAGTGACCCTGCCATAGGACCTCTCACACAAAACTGTTTACCACTAAATTGCAAGGTTTACTTTAATCACTTTAATTTGGGCTTTATTTTCAAGTACCTTGAAACTAGCATGTGTAGCCAAATTGCTGCACTTTTTTTTTTTTGTAATTTTTATTTTATTTTATTTTTTTTGCAGGACAACAATACCACTTTAGCTCTTGATTTCACCCCCTCACGTTTTATGGAAGGTTTATTGACATCGTGACACATTATCAGAGCCTGAGAGCTAGCTGGTGCCTGTCCAACTTCAGGAAAACAGGATGCCAGAGAGGCCGACAGAGATGCATGACTTGTGGTCATATTGACACAGTTATGGTGATGTAGCTATTGCTCATCTTTGAGGTGGCCCTTGGCTAGCATGGCCATTAGTCAAAGGCGAGGGTGGCTAATTTTGTTTTGATGACAAATTTTAAACAGAGGCTCTCCATCTAAACCGCTCCACCTCTGCTTCTGCTTTCAGCACCACTTAATTTAAACCTGTTTTTTGTCCTTACATTTGCCCTGCTATTTTCAAAAAAGTTTTTTTTTTGTTTAGGACCCCAGCAAAATAGCCCCTGTAAATATATGTAAAAGTTGTGCTCATTTGCCTCAGCCAAACTGATTTTATTCAACCCACTTTCATATTCCTGGGGTTAAGGGTGAGGTATTGCACAAAGACAGAGAACCTTGAAACGACTCCAGAGAACAATATCCAAGCTTGACCCCCTCACCGGCAAATGCTTTCGCTTGCGTGTGCCTAACATTGAAATCTCCCTACAAAAAGGAATGTGTGAAGCTTGACTGAGGACTCTTTTTACTCTCCCTCGCTCTAGTCTTTCTTTATTTCCATCCTTCTATTAGACCTTGGCCAAACCCGTCTTGCAGATGGAAAAGATCAGTGTCAACACAGAGGGCACTGAAGATTTGAGCTCCTGCCCCGCTTTTCTTTGTAGTCGTATATTTTTTTCTCCCCCTCACCGGCTCTCTGCTGCTCGTCTCCCCTCCTGAAGGGTCAAGCCGAAAGCAGCCTTTGAATGGAGAAGTTTAAAACAACACCATCAGTGTCACCTCGGGCGTCTCTGCACTCCCTGGTCCACGTCAGGCAAGAGGGGGAAGGATGGTGGCTCGGCGTTCCTGCTCGCCACATTCGAGTCGCCTCCTTGCGTTCTCTCTCCCTCTCTCTCTCTCTCCCCCTCTGCGTTTGTTTTGCCTGCACCTGACCTCACGGGTGATCTGTGGCCAAATTTAGTTTGGAGAATTGCCACCTTCGGGAGAGCACTGAGAGACCATTAATCACGAGGGGGCTGAGAGGGGTGGAGGGGGTCCAGGTCAGCAAAAGAGCAAGGAGAAGGAGAAAGAAACTTCTAGAAGTTCTGGTAGACAGGAAGGAAAACAGAGGGAGCAAAGGAGAGTCGGGAAGATAGAAAAGGTGAGGCAGGAGTTAGAGTCTCAGGGAGTAAACGATGGTGGGGGTCGGAGGGGAAGAACCGAGGAGTGCATTGAGGGATTTTCTCCCTCCTTGGACTCTTATTGTTGGCCCTTCTTCTCTCCACCAGTGCTCTACAAAAGCAGCGGAGAGGACAGGCGGGCCTGTGACCCGAGGACCGTGCAAGGTCTGATCTCCCTGCATCTTAATGATTTAATAAGAACCAGAGCCCTCCATGCTCCTCTGTCTCTCATCACCCCTCCTGATGAAGAATGTCGAGCACTCCCTCCTTGTCAGGGCTGTGTACTCCGGCTCACCTCCCTCTGTCTGCACACGGGCTTAGCCAATGAATAGTAGATGGCTACGACTGACAATCGGAATTAATGTAAAATGCAAAACTTGAGGGAATAACCCCAAGTGCTCGGCAGCACAGAAGCTCTTCCGAGTGGGAATTGGTCCCATTGCTCCGAGAGCACGTTTTGAGGACAAAGGCTAAAATAAAGTGGTGATTCATGTGGATGTAAAGTAACATAAAGATTCCTTGTGACATTTCCCTACCTCCTTTTTCCTCTCTCGAACGCACAGACTGCAGGCCAAGCCAAACCTCCCGCTAGAAGAACAGCCAAGCCAAAGACCATTCCTTCTGGCAGTGATGTTTCCGATGAGGATAGACCAAAGCCGAGTCTCCACAGAGCGAAACCATCAGGAAAGACTCGTGAACAGGTATGGCCGCCCTGAATTGACGATTCATCTATCTGCGGTTAGAAGCTGATATAATACCATGATGTGGTTTTCCTGAAATATCTTTTTCCCCCTTTCTCTGACTTGATCGTTTAGGGCTCTGGCCCAGCCAAACCTGCTGGAAAAAGAACCATTAAATCAAAGCCCAGCCATGTGGATGAAGATGATGATGAAGAGGAGGAGGATGATTATGCTTCAGATTCGGATTCTGAAGAGGACACTAGGCCAGCTTCGGCTCACAGTAGAGGCCGTGTAACAAACCCTCCACAGAAGGTGAAGAAGTTCTCAAACTTCAGTAGAGATTAATTTTTTTTTTCTTTTGTTTGTTTACTTTAATTAACACATGAAACCTTTACCACAGAAAAGAACCGGTCCTGCCAAAAGACAACCCAGGGCCAAGCCCTCGGACAGTGATGAAGACTACTCTCCGGGCCCAGAGTACAGAAGAACCCAGGCCCATCAGAGAGCGATGGCAGCGGTAGACAGTCTGTGTCCTGCCATGGAGAAAGTAAGCCTTCGCAGGAGCCCCCGCTTTAAGACTGAGCACTGATAGAGAGACAGGGCCCTCTCTTCACCCTCTCTCCCTCTCTCTGTGAGTTTGGGTCTGAGAGAAATGCAGTGCTACTATTATAGTTATTTAGTTGGCTGGACGATAGCGTATTGAAGTGTATTAAACTTGTAGTGTATAATTATTACCTCTTAACTACTTTTGACTTACTTCTGAAAGTAATTGAAGACATAGCAAGGTCTGTAAATGAAATGTGTTTATTCACTGAAATATTACATAAACAACTTTTGTGCCACATCCTTTTTTTGTGAAGAAAAAAGGCAAACCAAAATATCCTAGTAGAAGAGCAGAACTTGAAGAAGAAGCAGAGGAAGCACGCCTGCCAAGGATCCCATCAGAACATGGCCGTAGCCATTCTGAATGCTCCAACAGAGCCTGGGGCACCCTAAACATCAGAAGACGATGCGAGGGCAACAGCCACTCCCCTTCCCTGGGTTACAGTCATGACCGCCACTGGAGGGAATATTCTCATGACCAAGACCACCCAAAGAGGACCTACACCAACCGGGGACATGGGAGTCAACACTACGAGGAGCCGTGGGTACATCCTGGCTCGGACATCAATTACAGTTTTTCACTGGACGCCCAGACGGAAGAAGCTGAACGACAGTGGGGTTGGGGCAACACTAAGCTAGTTGGTGGGGTTATTCTGATTCTCCTCTTTCTGGTAGCTTTTGTTCGATGAATTCTTGAAGACTACTAAATGCCCTCTGGAGTCCTGCTGGTCAGTCTTATGATGGATGGTGGTGGGGCCTTAAATCAAAGCCACCAATTTGTGCTGATTATGGAGGACATCTCTTCTGATGTAGGTTTTTTTTTTTTTTCAGCTCAAGCTTTTTGCACTGCCATCTTCACTGTAATGGGCTGAAGGAGATATGAATTGTATTTTTTCAGGAAATGTTTCAAATGAAATTCATATGCTTCTTAGAAGATATACACATTTGGAATTAGTAACTTTTATATATTTTGTTTGTAATAAATCATGTAGACTTGAAAAATGGCATTTATGTGTGAATTTTGGTGTGAGTGAGTATTCATAAGGCAAGGAAAAGCACCTACCTTGCTGCAGTATGGACACTCTCCAAATACAATATTGAAGCTCTGGCGACTAGTAGGCAGACCCCTTAACCACTACAGGCACAACAGAAGTGATTTTTAATATGACGCTGATTCTGAACAGCTATTCTCTAAACATGCTTACACGCTCTTTTCTTTTATATAAAGGAAAACTAATTAGGTCACCTAGGCCAGGGCACAGGTCTATAAATTTTACAGAACATCAGAGACGGTTAATATTCAGTATCTTTGATAGCATCTCAAACTGTTACTACTCATCATGTGACCAGGGTTTGACAATCTCTAAAAATCAGGCAAAGTTTAGGCTAAGAGTGGGCTCATGGAGAAGCAATTAAACAGCAGTAGATTCTATAAAATAGGAGTGCTTTCTGGACTCAAAAGGTATTTGTTAGAGGTGCTCAGACTTCAGATGGACTTGGAGATGCCCTGCAGTTTCTCTGGGTATTTCAGACAATATCAGAAGTTCATCCTTCGTGACTACTGCAGTGGGGTGTTAAGAGTTGAGGGCTTGACTGGCATGAGCTTGCTCACCTCATACAGGCAGACCTGGTGAAAGGGCTGTCCACAGCGAGGGTCGTTGCACACCTGGTCTGGGATGGCCGACTCTAGCCGATAAGAGTAACAAATGCCACACTCTGTGCTGAGGCTCTGAAAATAGATACATGTAGAAAGAAATACTTTATTTATCCCAAAGGAAATTAATGAACAACTGAGATGCTTTAATGCAACACATATACAAACATGATCAAAACAAAACAAAAACAAAATGTAAAAAAAATATGGGGGTATTCCAAGTAGTTGGTTGAGTGGAAAAGCTGTTTTCAGTGAAGCCGGAAGTAGTGGTAAAACTGCTAACAGAAGAGCCTGATGTTTTCATTCTCTTAACTAAACAAAACAAGCAGGCGACTCTATTAGGTGGTTTACCACTTCCTACAGCTTAACTTACCCAAGTTTACAACTTCACCACCTACTTGAAATATCCCCTAGGTGGGCGGTAGCAGACTTCAGTTGTTTATGATTTTAGGGGTCTCGTCGTCTACATTACATAATCATAGAGGTCTGTGAAGCTCTACAGATTCTGGACACGCAAGAGAGTTTTGCAGAGTTTACGCCAAGAATGAAGTGAGATGAATCGGGGTGGTGGAGTCACGGTTCAGCCCTAATCAGCTGAAATGTTGCGGAAAGATTAGTGTGAAGTTATTTGATTTCCATTTCCTCCCTTCTGGCCCCGCCCCCCCCCCCCCCCCACACACACACACACCTCTCCACACGGCCTCTCTAATGGGCTGAAACGAGGCGAGGTGTCGCTGTTTGTTTCCAAGGGGTAAGGAGATGTTAGGTGGGCTTACCGAACCTGTGCCTACTTGATCCCCATCTACCCCATTCCTCCAGCCCCACACCACCCCCACCCTCTGAACGCACACTTCAGAAAATCCCCCACCTTAGCGAGCGACAGCTTCAAGGCTCTAGTGGTGCCGCTGTCACCCATCTTCCAGCATCTCTCTCCGCCACTCTCCACCCCACCACCACCACCCTCTACCCCCACTCCCACCTCCCTCTTCCACTCACTCTGTTTGCATATTGCTTTTCAGATAATTAGAAGCCTTTTTTTTCAAGCAATCCATTAAAAAGGACGGCAGGTAAAAAATTTAAACATCTGGTCAAGTAAACTTTTCGCTCTTCAGAATGTTAATGATGGCGGAGCATTAATCACTGGTGCTGTCGCTGGGTAAACACGGAGCCCTTTCAACCCACCACGCAGGAGGAGAGAGAGAGAGAGAGAGAGAGAGAGGGAGAAAGATAAATGGAGAATCTGTGATTAAAAAGCTCTTGATACTGCCGACGATTCTGCCACCTTTGTTATTGTAATGATCTTATCTGTAAACAACCCAATTAAAGGAAATGTGTACCCTAAATCTACCAGAAACATCAATGTATTAAAGGGAAGGGGGGTACAGAGGAAGGAAAGGAAGAAAGCCTAAAATATGGCTACAGTGAGCATGTAATTTTTATGTGCTTGTGTGAAATGTAAAACAGGAAAAAAAAGGCGGGGTGGGTGTGTTTGCGGAGGAAGGCGACGTACAGATTTTTCGTGGGTGGAAGGTGATGGGAATTCTATCTCTAGAACGTCTCTCATGTTCTGCAGAACGCTGCAGTCTGGATTCCTGAAAGCAAACAGGAGATTGGTTCTTCACACACTAATTAGGAATTAACATGCAAATGGGAGAGGCAGTAATGAATATGGTTTCACAATTATTTACTAAAAAAAACAAAAAAAAAAAAAACATATTTCTTATGCGCAATGAAATACTCAGGGCCAAGGTATCCACACTACAAATCTTCACAGATTATCATTTATTTTAACACTGTATTAAACAGAATGAACCATAAATGCAAGGATCAGGAAAACCACACACACACAAAATAAATAAATAAATAAATTTGATGATTTGATGCAGTTTCATACTTCTGAGCAGCTACTCACTGATCTGCACTACGACTATCCTTACCATAAATGCATGTTGGCATTAAGCTTGGTCCTCAAGGGGGTGACCACTGGAAGAAATGAATAAAAGACAGAAAAAAAAAAAAACAGGGAAAGAAAAATGTGAGTTCAATCCTAATGCGTTAAGGAGGACCAATGCATTTCTAATGAATCCCCTCACCATTGCATCCCCCTCTGACGCTCACCACTGGCTAAACTGGGGGAGAGGTGGCGACAAAAGGGGTGAAATCAAATCCTGCTGTCGGTGCATAAATCAGTCACGAGATGACAAAAACTGCCCTGAGCCGCGACTGCTGCTGTCTCTGCCAGAGACGACGACAAGGTCTGGGCTTTTATTATTTATTTTCCCCCCCCACTTTTTTTTTTTTTTTTGTCTTCTCTGTCGACTGTCTGTGAAGATTAGTTTCAATTAAGTGGACCTTGTCCCATTCTATGCAGACTGGGTCTCGTGGTCTTCCATCAGACGCTGGGACATGAAGTGTGTGAGTCCGTGCCACTGATCTCTCTGCTCTCGGCTCAGCGCGGTGTGGTGCGGTGCGGTGCAGCGCGGGACGGGGGGGTGGTGGGTGGGTGAACGATAGACAAGCGGCACAAAGTGTTTCTCTTCACTTGGCGACAGCCCGACAGAGAGGGAAATATTCAAATCATTCGAATAAATCGCACACGGTCCTGGCTGTTCCACCCCGAGAGATCAATCTCGCCGGCGTGTGATGGGCCGCTCGCTCTGTTTTGTCATTTGTAAATGCAAAAAGCAATATTTCTGTCTGACCCCTCTTTTTTAGGTTCAGTGTCTGCCAGTGTCTTGACTATTGAAGTGTGGATTTAATATCAATGAAGAACATTGCTAGGCAACCAGGCGGCATGTTGCCATGTACCATTGTCAGCCAGCCATGACCTTGGATTTAAAGAAACAATCACAGGGACTTTAAGTGATGCAAACTGTCTTTCACCACTGCACATTGACATTCTGAACGTGCTCCAACATTGCATTGTGAACAAGCAGATGAGGACAGTTCCATTGTGGCTGTGCAGAAGTGTTTCAGACCAAGGCCTTGACTGTTTAGACATCTACATGCTATTTGAAGTAATTAGAAAAGGCAGGTCACGACTGGGCATACAAAAAAAAAAGGATGGATCAAGAGATTCAGCAGACTCATTTGTGACTTCCTGCCTCAATGGTAGGTGTGAACACCAGGCTGAGAGGTCGAGTGAAAATAATCAGTGTGTGGGAGGTTACCCACCATGCTCTGCTCCGAGCAGACAGCAATCAGGCAGCATCTTCGGGTGTCTGGGGTCGATCTCCACCTTTATGGAGACGTTGTTCCCTGCGTAGTCGTTAACAGGTCATTAGGTCAGAAAATGGATTTTGTCCACTTATCTAATTATCTAAAGTGGATAAATAACTGGGCTCGACTGTAGAGGACAGCAGGGCTCAATGCCTGAGGTGCCTCAGCCTTTGAGCTCTGAGCAATATTTTTAAAGTTATTATTTCAAAACAACATCAGCCTATGAAAAGATACTGGCTGGTTGTTTACCCACATTAATAAAAAGTGGTGGAGCATAGAAAGAACAAAGTACATTCAGTGTCAGATGGCAACCCTCACTGAGGTGGTTTCAGAATAAAAGTAAACAAATAAACAAATGAAACCTTAACATTTTCTCTAAAAATACACCAACAACAAAACAAAATGGCTACTAGTTACATGAATGTACAGTAATGTAAAACACGAGGGAGGAAGTGGGTGAGGAAGAGTAGGCTTGGTTACCAATAGCGATCCGTCTCATGGTGTCCGCTCGGGAGGGCTTCTCTGGCTCCAGGACCCACGTCTGCTCGTCGATCTCGTCCAGCACCGACCAGAACTCGGCCAGGCCTTCCAAGTGGAGCAGGAAGCGGCCGTGAACGTGGGCCAAGGTGCTCTGTGAGGGGCGCAGCACAACAGATGACAAATGTTCAACGCCGTCGCCGATCAAGCACAGCTGGTGCGTCTCAACGTGTGGCTGTCTCTCTGACGCCACGAGAAGAGGATGGGGAGCAAGACGAGAGGGTATGGCTGTTCCACAACAGTTTTAATGAGCAGCGAACTACAGACTTATATATATATATATTTTTTTTTTTTATGTTTATTTTTGGTTCAAAAGAAAAAAAAAACTTGACTTGAGGGATTTTGTGGATTGTGAAAATAACTGGCCAATCCATAGGAGAAAAAAAAAAAAAAAAAAACAGCTAACAAATGTTCGTTTGCATCCGATTTCCCAGGTCTGTGGCAATATGCAAGGAAGAAATCAAAAGCTTAGCATTCAAACACATCAAAAGAAAAAAAAAAAAAACACGATGATTTCCTCTTAAACAGCTGGTATGAAACTGCATGCGGAGGGGGTAGGGTGGCTATGTCCATCTGTCTTAAACTGTCACTAACTCCCTGATGTTCCTCAGTTCAGTGAGCACACAGAGGCACACGCTCACACATGCACACAAATGTACACTATTCTTTCTCTTCTCATCATCAAGCATCACTCTTGCACCAAATACACCCACGCATTTCCAGTTTTGTTTATGGGTCAACAGAGGAAACAAGCAAGTCTCCTAATTAATAAACTTTTCTATTTCAAACTTAATTATGCTGTTTTTAAAAAAAAACAAAAAAACAAAAACAGGGTTCTAGTAACTTTTTTGGACACAATCAGACACAAAACTAACTAGAGGATAAATAAATGTAGTTCAAAAGTTAGAGACCAAAATTGTGAATCTGTACTGTATAGACTCCTCTGGGTCACTGGCTATGGGTTCAGGGGTCTGAGCATCTGCGCGCACACACACGCACGCACGCACACACACGCACGCACGCACGCACACACAAATTTCATATGTATGGAAAATAATAGCATGTTCCATACCCAACCATTCACTGCCTCTCATTATTCCACGTCCTCATTTAGAGAATAAGAAGTTGAAAGGGAGAAGGGAAAATCTGAAATGTAGTTTGTATTCTGTTGGGCAACTCATTGCCATAGAAGCATCAGCGTTCCAACTGACAACCCTAGCCTAGATGATCCCTTTGATTGCAGCTCTCGCAACACATTTGTCCAGCCATCAAAATCCAAGACGTGACGAAGAGGCAAAGAAAAACCTCGTCTCCACACGTCACACACACACACACACACAAATGAACCAAACAAGTTCAAGTCAATGGTCTCTTTTTATCCACTGGGCAGGCAGTAATACTGGCAGGCTGGACAAATGTGTTGCGAGAGCTGCAATCAAAGGGATCATCTAGGCTAGGGTTGTCAGTT
>JASCIP010000037.1:13153630-13169104 GCA_034783695.1 Sardinella gibbosa | reverse complement strand
CTCTCCTGCTGTGGTCCACACATGTCCCACAGGTGTCCTTCCAGTGTCCCCGTCTCTGAGTCTGTGCTCCTGTGTCCATGTCCACACGTGTCCATGTCTCTTGCATCTGTGCCCCCCTTCACACACAGTCACTCACTCACTCACTCACTCACACACACACACACCTCTTCTGTCTTCTGTGTGTCCTCAGAGCCGAGGAGGAGGACGAGCACCTGGAGAGAACTCTGGAGCAGAGCAAGGGAAAGATGGTCAAGAAAGAGGAGAAGTGTGTCCTTCAATGATTGTCATCCTTTATTCATTTGTTTGTTTGTTTGTTTGGTTGCTTCTGTTGTATTCCTCCTCAAGTGGAGAAAACAACAAAACAACAACTTTTTTTTTTTTAGTTCATGTAAAGAGATTCATCATGAGTAGAGATTTTGGGATGCCCCCTTCCCCCCTCCCTCCCCCTTTTTGTTTCATGTCATTTTATGATGTGACCCTTGGGGGGGGGGGGTACAGTCCTTTATCTCCAGGGCAGAGTGAACTTAACACTGGGGGGCTCACGTTACCACCCTCTCATGGTTTGTACTGAGTTTATACAGAGGAAATTTCTTCCACTTATAAAATATACATAATTTTTGTCTCTCTTTTTTTTTTTGTTTGCTTTGTCAAACAAGGTACTTGTATGTAATATAAATATATAGATATATAAATATACACAACCCCAGTGCAAAACCTATCTTGAATCAAAAAGACTGTGTACTGATTCTTAGCGAATAAGGGGGGGGGGGAGTATTAAGCAGCTTTTGAATTTGAATCAGAATGGTTTCTACAGACGCATATGGCCTTGTCAGTCTGAATGTGTTTTAATCCTGACAGTGGGACTTGTTTTTAAGAACAAAAAAAAAAGTAGGTACAGCACAAGTTGTTTTATCTGAGTAACTTTTATTACCATAATTTTATGGGACTACACTTCAAAAGGAAATCATTTCATATCATTTCAAACTGACAAAACAAGATAAACACAACTAATACTGTCCTCATTCATTTGCAAGCAATGTTTGTTACTTGATAATCTTTTAAAGTTATGTAGATTTGGGGGTTTTACAAATGAAACATTTCAAAAAAAGGGCCATGTGATGCATTTCAGAGAGCAGGTATTACTCTGGCTTTTGTGACTTTTATTTTGTGCTTGAACACAGTTTACCAAAACTCCCAGTGGTGCAGAGCCACAGTGCATGGACTGTAGACCAGGGAGCGGACTATCTTGTTGTATATTTTTCATCGCTAGTCTGAGGATAGCTTGCAGCAACAGGAGAAAAAAAACAAAAACTTTAATTTCCACATTCAGCAAGAAGCAGAGTACTTATTTATTGCAGTTTGCCCTTTGAGCCACAACTAAAGGAACTAACACCATGTGCATTTGCTCAAGGAGGTTGTTTATATTTATTGTAAACTTTAAAAAAAAAAGAGAATTATCATTTCATTTGCAAACCTCACAGTTGTTGTTTTTTCACATCTGTTGCAGCTGTATTATTGTGCAAAGCATTTACCTGTTTATTTATTCCAGTGTTATAAAAAAAAACAACAGTCATCAATAAAAATCCCAATGCTTTCATACTCAAGCATGCGTTTTGTACAACTTTGTGAGAGTCAACCTAAATACACTATGAGAGACCAAGAGGACCAGTGTGCAACATCAAAATGTCATGAATAAATTATTTAAGTTGATTTTATCTCAAGCTATTTATTTTTAATGCGCCACTTTGGTCAATCGCGCTCTGATGCATGTAGATCAGGCAGCTAACGAAGATTATATATCATGTTATATTGCAGTATATCTTTTTCTCTTAGTATTTTATTTCTTAGTGGGTTGCAAGGGTATTAGTTGTAAGATGTGTGGTATAATTGCTTAAACGGAATTTCACGTGAATCAAAATGACAATCCCATCTTGAGCTTTTTAATAGTGCATTTGACAATAAAAGTTACCTAATTATTTGTTGATAAGAGTAGACTACCTGATTTGAATTTGCATTTGTTTCTTAATTCAGTTTTGTTCCCTTGAATTTGGATGTAATTGTTTCCGATAGGCCATCATATTTGATTCCCAAAGCAGGTATGTCAATGGCAATATCACCACAAGAGAGCATGTTTAGTGTACAATGCACTGATCTGGAGAATTCCCTAGCGTTTTATGGCTATTTATAAATTAGTATTTGCATTTTGTTTTGTTTGAGGTCGATGGCGAGTAGCCGCTCCTCGGAGGCAGATTAGGCCGAATCACTTTGTACAGAACATCTGTTTTCTCTCGCATATTTTTCACGCCGCGGAGAGAGGGGCTGCAGCAAAGAGACGCCTCTTGACTGACTGCCGAGTACCCATCGTCGCAGCCTCGCATCCACGATTAAACATGCCCAATAAGTTTTGACAGCAGACGTCCTCCCTGGCCTTTCTAATACTTTCAAATTAATTTGCTGATCGCTTCTCTGCTTGGGCCCGACTGTACATCCATATGATGTCCCCCTAAGGCGCTTTTGTTGTGTTTTTTTGTTTTGTTTTGCTTTTTATTATTCCGCAGTTATCGCGGATGACTATAATCTCCTGAATGGAGCACACTAAATGGCGCTCACAAACGATTAGACCCCGGTGAAGGGCATTTGTTTGTTGCCTTTAACTAATCATATAGTTTCACTCCGTTAGTGGGGAGAATATGATTGGGATATTTCGTAGGCATTACAGCATCAGCATGCTCTGCGTAATCCCAGTGAAATCAACTTTCTTTGTCCAGAAAAAAAAATAACGCAGCAGTCGGCATTTCTTTTAAACCAAAAGCTATTATTATAGTAGGGTAGTAGGCTAATATAGCGTAAAGAGTATGTGAGAAATATTTAATTCATGATTTTGAAGGCATGCAAAATAACAAAGACAAACAGATGAACCGCTGAAGGTAATTGCCCGTTTTACACCTTAAGAGCCCCAAATTATCTTTGCACCGTTTAATCTTCTCTGTGAAATATGTCTGTTTAATTTTTTTATGTTTTATTTACTCCAAGAGACATTTGTATCGATCACTGAGATAATTATACCCTATAAAAACCTCCAAAATCAAATGGAATTGGATCAAATCACTAAAATAACTTATGAAACTGGCGCTAAAGTTAATGTGCGCAATAAATAAAACGGTATAATACCTACAAAATAAAACATATGACACAAAGTTATATAGGGAAAGCGCAGAGGTCTCTTACCTGAAGGTATTTCCACCATTCCAGGATATCTATAGGCGTCATGTCATTAAATCTAAACGTTTAAAAAAAACCACAGTATTACATCACTGCAGCAATAATAAGTCTTTCGATGCATGGCGCATAGTGAAAAAGCCAATTCTCCATCTCGGCGCTGAGAAATGTGGATCCATGTGAGCGACTGGGTGATCTCCTGGCCCTGGTTGTGGATGTGCGCACTTTGAAGTCCGTGGCCTCACCTCGCAGGTGTTGATCAGTGGGATTTCACCAAAGCCTCTACCGTCGAAGCGCCTTCCCGCTCGCTAAAATGTACCAAGGGAAAACACGGGCGATCCTCCTTGCACTGGGCTCTTACAATATCGTATTTTATGCATCGTCCCTTTAATAAGCGCCGACAACATCCGCGACCTGCTCCAATCTTGCCGGCTAGAGAGACCAAACTTTTCCCCCTCCTCTCTTTGCCTCCCCTAATCCCGAGCTTTACGAGCTCAGCATTAAGAAAATTCGACTGCAATTTGGGATTAGACAAAATACTCTTATTACAAAAGGTTCCTGCAACTTGATAGCTTGATACTTGTTCTGGGGTTTATCACAGCGCCTTAACCACGTCAGAGCTTTTTAAAAACATGAAATCTTGGGAATTGTCAGAATAATGCTGCTCTTTTGTGTTTTAAAGACACGCTTTGTTAAGGACTCGTGCAGAATTTTACTGTGGAAATGATTACTTGAGAATATGAAGAATCCACTCTCCTAACATTTTATGGGGATGGGCCTGTCCTGTCAATTTCTATTTTTTTATTTCTTTTTGAGTTTGCAAAACATTTGATATGTGCATTATGCGCTATTGTGCAGGTGCAGGCCTCCGCACAACTTCGAATAACTTTTTCTTTACTTTTTAGCCACGAATGGCATTGCAGAGGCATCTCTGTTCATCCTAAGAGCACTTTTGTCAATGACTTTAGAGATGTATAGAGGAACGTGTAAATCCGGTCTTTGATTGGGTGGCCTATATAGTAAAAATGTAATTTCGTTCCTACGGCGGTCACTTGCTTTGAACATTAGCTCGCTTTCAGCTCAGGCCTCAATTAGAATGAGTTGATTTTGTGAGATCAACAAAGAGAGCGACCGAAGCCTTATTAAGGTCCTCAGAGCATCTCACCGACCCTTTGAGAAACAGTTAAGGAAACAGTGCGCCCTCCATGATATTCTGTTACCGTATTTTATTGCCATTTCTTTGGGAAAGTGAGGCTTGAAAGGTGCTTTCTTTGATTTCGAGGCGCCGATTCTCTTCGCGTTGGTTTCATTTATTTTCTGGAACGGCTGAGTTTTTCTCCAGTTCTTTTCACATCTCCTCTCTGCGTGGTAAAGGACTCTGTCCCTATTAAACTTTACGCCGACTATTCTGAAATGTAATTCTAAGTGGGGATTAGACCTCCATTAATATTCATGAGATTGGAATACAATAAAAAAAGAAAATAGATAAAAATGGATAAATTAAACTTTCTAGCAGGCCATCTACTATCGTTTGACATCGTAAAAGACAGCGAATATGACAGATGTAGGCTCTTTTATTTCAGTTTATAAGCCTTAGTTTACCTAACAAAAATATGAGGAGGAAATCATCGCCAAAGTTGCCAAAGAGCACTGACCACTAACTATTCCGATTAACGTCACACATTCTGCAGGCCTACCAAAACTCTACGCATATTAGACACACTGACTTAGGCCACTTTTAAAATACTTAGGTCTGCTATGACATTACAACACACAGAAATAGGTTCACCCACCACTGTTAAGACTTAGCTGATCACAGTCGGTGCACCAATGACAAATCCGTCGATATTTAAACGTCTAACCTTAAGACACAGTCCGGCTATTTATTAATAGTTATCATACTGAAACTATTACGTTTTGCTCGAGATAGGCTATCTGTGAGTGATCTGCGCTGTTTTGACCGATCGTAAGTATCTCAAATGGTAGGCTACAGCTATAGGCCTACAGTAGGCTACGATGCCATTACCTTTTCATTTCCACTAGTTTTCCACAAAGCCTCTGTTTAAATCACGTAGATGGTGGCAGAACCAGACTACTTTTTTATTGGCTGCACACAGTCCGAAGCATTCATCTGTCTTAATCATTCCCGTTTTAACCAACTCATAAATATGTTCTTTGTGCTTTTCGTTTTAGTTCAACGTTATGCGTGTTCGTTGATGACCCAATACGACTTATAAATCCATGATCATTTTGAAATGCTTGTTAGTTTTCAGTATTTTGTTCTTTTGAAAAATCTCTCCGACCATGCAGGTTTGTGTTGCCCTCAGTCAAACTGTGGTGGGAATGTTTTGCTTCTGCGCACCCGGAATGGCTATTTCTGCTGTCTGTCAAACGAAGGAGGAGAGAGGATTGGCTCCAATGGGCGGATCTGCAGATGTCCTACGCTCATAGAGGGGCAGGATAGGCAGTAGGTGATCAATCTCCATCCGTCTACATTTGCAATCACCTTAACACAGTGACAGACACAACCGACCAGCCAAAGCAAATGAGTTTTATTTGGTTTTAAACCCCGGAAACATTAGCTGACTAGGCTAAAGCAGAGAAAGACAACGACTGAGCACGTGCGTCATATCAACAAATTTTGCATGCGCGCATTTTAACGCCTGTTCCAGAGTTCTCCTGTTTATTTGAGTTCAAGCTACTGAAGTTCTCCGGTGTTGCTGTCGTCCTTCCTCCATTGGTGGATATTTTTTTTAGCCTTTTGATCAGCCTTCACCTGGCGAGAAAAGGAGGGTACGGAGGGAGATAAACAGGTAAGAAAATATTTTAAATGCTTCTCAGTCGTTTCAAATGTTCAGGTTTGCTTGCATTATTTAGTTCGAGCTGACTTGCGTTTAAAGACGGAAATCGGAATCCAGTCAACAGTGCATGCATGGCGATGAGCCATACTCTCGGGAGGAAGCTTTGACCGTTTTGTTACTCTATATAAACTTGACCCATAAGTTTGAAAATTGCATTTAATGTTGCGCCTTCGTTTTGTAATGGCTGAAAATACGGATAGCCCGTAGTGTGTTTATTTGTCGTTATTAGTTGTTTCAGAACACTTCAGAATACATTAAATAAAACGACAAAACTGTGGAAATTAAGGCCTACAGCTTAAGCATTTATTTTATTTTGTAAACCGCTATTGGACCCCAATTGCCATTAAGAGCGCCTACACTAGAGGATAATTGGAGAGGCGTGTTTGGGTTTTAATTTATTTTACTGATAAGGCCACTGCTTAAACGTTTTCCCTAGAGGTCTAATCTAAATTGCAATTGAGCTCATTTGCACTGAGATCTCTCGCTTTTTAAATCGGTCTTACAGCTGGAAATGTAGTTCAGGAGATGTCCGAATACACACTCAAGACCTGGTTTGGGTTTCTCAGCAAGGGGCAAATGATTGTACCCGCAGAAGAGTCGCGGAGTTTCCGCCCATTAACAAATAATTTGATTTATTAGTTTTTGTCTGAACTTAAAATCCAGTTAAATTAAAGGCTTCAAATATTTTGTTTCACACTCCATACAAACATAATATTTGTTGCCGTTGTAGATCACAAGTTAGAGCTAAATATTTAATTTGTTTTGTTTTGATTAAAGGCCTAGCAACTTAACGAGCTCGGTAAAGTTAAATCTAACACCAGACAAAGACTAAAAGTATCAATTCTAATCATTCCAGCTGTGGTCAATTCTATTAATGTGGCTGCAGAAATGTAGAAAATATATGCTACCTGCGGCACTATAAGGCCTCACTTAAATTCAGTTAAATAAGCTTTGCACAAATGGTACCTAGTACTAAAATAAACATCCAAAAACTAGGTTAAACTATTATTATGTTTATCATTTTAATTTGCAATGTTTTGTTAAATGGTGTCCTTGTTTCTTTTAATAAATATATAAAATAGAAGCTCACAATTCCGACGGGCTTTACGCATCTGAAATTTCTTGAGATTGTAGTCTACTCAACATAAGTAGCCTACGTTATCAGATATTATTATTGGAAGCTATATTTGCTCTAAACAAATATCTTCAAACATGACTATAATACGATAGGATCTCAGTTATCCATCTCTTGATTTTGTTATTTATCCAGGATTGATATCTCAGTTATCCAAGAGTTAACAGTTAGCCCTATTTAAATAGTAGGCTATAGAGTGTTGCTGTGAATTGTAATTTCGTTTACATTATTGATTTTAATTGTAGCTTGACTTTTAAAATATTTTGTGAGATGAATATAGATAGTTTGTGTTCATCTTGGGAACTGAATTTGTGAACAGTTTTTGTAGCCTATAGTTTTGGCTTATAATTCCCAAAAGAACTTGTAAGTCAAGCAACTGTATACGGAGTAGCCTACTTGACACACAAGTTCTCCATTCATTTGCAACCTTATTTACTTAGGTTTGTCGCATATTAGGCTGCTATATCGTTCGTGTGCAAATAATGGCTTTTCTCAATTTTAGTGGCTTTACTTGGGACGTTTTCTCCGGCAAGCTGCAACATCGGGGCAAATCGAACTATTGGCAAGATCTGGGGGGACCCGTGACTGCCTCTAGCATGATGTCATACCTCAAACAGCCCCCCTACGCCATGAACGGCCTGGGGCTGAGCGGAGCCGCAATGGACCTGCTCCATCCGTCTGTGGGTTACCCAGGTGAGTCATCGCGTGCCGTCAAAGTCGAACTCCACTTTGGGTATATAAGCGTGCACTGCTTGAACTCGTCACAGTCTAGATTACAACGCTACAAAAACCTATTAGCCCAATGGCCTACGCTATAATTTCTTGAAGTGGGTCTAAAATCATTCCAATGAAATTTCCATATACCCAGTCCGATAAAATTAATGGCATATTTCTCACCATTTAACTCGTAAAATATATTTTTAGGCTTAGGTTTACAAGCATTTGACCCTTGAAATTGTGTTGATGCTGGACAAAGCTATTTTCTTTTGACCCCACTCTGGTCAAACGTTAGGCCACATTTTGGTAGCCTGTGTGGCAGTTCAAATTAGATAGGCCTAGGCTATTTCGTTCCGTTTTGTTGCTTGATTTTGGAGACATTGATCACCCATGTACTTAAATCTTATAACTTTCTAATTAACTTGTGGTTTTCTGTTTTTTGTACCTCAGCAACTCCAAGAAAACAACGCCGTGAACGGACTACATTCACGCGTTCACAGCTGGACATTCTGGAGGCCCTCTTCGCCAAAACGCGCTACCCTGATATTTTCATGAGGGAAGAGGTGGCGCTGAAAATTAACCTCCCTGAGTCTAGAGTCCAGGTAAAGCACTCCCTGGAAGTATATTAATCGATGCATCCATGCTCGATATGACTTTAACTGTAGCCTACCCGTGGTTTAGTCCAGAAGCTGTTAGGCCATCGTTACGTGACCCTAAGATCCTGCTCACTGGCCCCCCCTTGTGACTGTAGAGAGCGTCTATTTGTCAAGTGTGACAACCTTGAAATAAAACTTCAGTAGTGGACCATGTAGGCTACAGAAACGATGACGAAAAAATGTTTTTTAGAAATTTTGGGATTTGTCCTCTTGGGCTATAGCTAGATTTATGGCTGTGTTTCCTTTTTTTACAACAAAAAAACGTGGCATAAGAAGAAAGAACAGACTTGGTAAAGGATGACTAATTTTAGCTTTAATCTCAGTGACCAAATTCGTGTCACTGTTATTAGCCTACACGTAACTTGGCTTTTCTAATTACAATGATATTTCAGCCACTCATCTTTGACTAAATTGGACAACTTATATTTCACATGATTTAAAACCCGGCCAATTTATTTGTTGGAAAGAAAGTGTTATTTTTGGAAAACCAATTACAGCTTACTTCCACTTTAATATTTGTGTGAAACAAAATGCCTTATGAGTAGACCCTCTACAAACGATTGGATTACCCATCACCAAAGGGAAACTCAATAGCCTGTTATCTTAGTGGCGTCTACATACTATGAAATCAGAGCCAGACTACAGAAAAAGGAGACTGGATGCAAATTAATGTTGGTAATGGGTAATGGCTAATAACCAGCAATTTTCCACACTGATGAAGTACAATGGCTGCCTCCCTTGTCCTTCAGATGCACATCAAAGGACTGAGACTCTGCCTACTTTTTTTTTTCTGAAAAACTGAAATGTGGTCTCTTCTCCCTCTCTCTGGCCTCAGGTTTGGTTCAAGAACCGGCGGGCCAAATGCAGGCAGCAGCAGCAGAGTGGCAGCAGTGCCAAGGCCCGGCCGCCCAAGAAGAAGTCGTCGCCCACACGAGAGAGCACGGGCTCCGAGAGCAGCGGCCAGTTCACCCCGCCGGCCGTGTCCAGCGCCGGCTCCTCGTCCAGCTCCAACTCGTCCACGGGCGGCGGTGGAGGCGGCGGCGGCGGCGGAGGAGCGGGCACCAACACGGGCATCAGCAGTACGTCTACCTCCATCAGCACGGTCTCCTCCATCTGGAGCCCCGCCATCTCGCCAGGCTCCGCGCCCGCCCCTCCGGTCTCCCTGCCCGAGCCTGTGGCCCCGGCCAACGCATCCTGCATGCAGCGCTCCGTCTCGGGCACGGCCGGCTCCTCTTACCCCATGTCCTACAACCAACCGGCCGGCTACAGCCAGGGCTACCCGGCCCCATCCGGCTCCTACTTCAGTGGGGTGGACTGCGGCTCCTATTTGGCCCCTATGCACTCTCACCACCACCCACACCAACTCAGCCCCATGACGGCCTCCTCCATGTCCGGACACCCCCACCACCACATCAGCCAGTCCTCAGGGCACCACCACCACCATCACCACCACCACCAGGCCTATAGTGGCGCAGGACTGGCCTTCAACTCCTCTGACTGCCTGGATTACAAAGAACAAACCGCCTCCTCGTGGAAACTCAACTTCAATGCCACAGACTGTCTGGACTACAAAGACCAGACTTCCTGGAGATTCCAAGTCTTGTGATTTTTTTTTTTTTCCCTCCTTCTTCTTCCCCTCCATTCCTCTTGCGCCCCCTTCTTCAGCCCTCTTGTTTTTCATAGTGTGTTGTTTTAAAAAAAAGTATATGAACTTATAAAGTTAACAAAATAGTTAGATGTTCACCAACTTTTTTAAAAAGACAGAAACCCCTACCTGGGAAAGAAATCAGTGACATTGGAAGACTATGGACAAGATTAAAATAAAATTTAAAAAAGTTCCTTTTTACTTTTGTCGATGAAGAATTGTGATACAAAAATGCCCTGGGAAGACCTTGCAAATGCTGGACATGATAAAAAAAAATAATAATAACGTTGTTTCGACTAAACGTCAGCAACCACCAGCCCACCTCTTCAATGTGCCCTTCTCTCCTAAGTGACATGGAATACAGTTGTTTTTTTTTCTTCCCTTTGCACAGCGACGCTGACAGTTCAGTGGCCTGCTTACCTCCATCCCAGTCCCCAAACTGTATAGTTTCTGCCGTTCCTTTTTTCTTAAATGGGTTATTTTTAGGACGAAAGAGATTTTTAGTCAGCTGCATAAGGGAGCTGAAATGTGTAAATATGTATTTGGGTCAGTTACAGTGACCACATTTAGTTGGTGTTTACTGGATTTGGAATGGTTTAAGACATTGCAAACGAGTTTTATGTAAATCTTTCTCCACAATGTTCCAAAGAAAAACAATTCGGCCGTTTTCACTTTTGTTCGTGTAGCTGTTCGTTTTTTTTATTATTCCACTCTAAAAAGGATTTAATATTTTAAGAAAAACAAAAGATATATGCTGCAATAATGTATTTGAACGAATTGGTCATTGAACTTAATTTGGACAGAGTAACAGGACGGAATTCATTGCAGAAACCGCACCAGTTGTTTTAAAGTGTTATTAATGGCTGTGCTGTGTATCATTTTCCCCTGAAACAGCACATCATACCCATTTCTCAAATTTTGCATTGGTCAAATTTCAACAGTGATATTGGTTTAATTTTAACAGCACTTGATTTACTGTTTTTTTATCAAAAGATAATTTTGATAATGGGTTTAGACCACCGTTTCAAATGCCAGTGAAATTCTGAATGTATTCCAGGCGAGCGCCCTTACAGTCATCATGTCCATAAAATAAAGATCAGTTAACAAAAACTAAACTCTATAATGGATTTTGTGTGGAGTGTTTTTCACGTGCAACACCCACATGCTGAATGCATTGCTGAATAGGATGTTTGTTTATGTATTTTGTCGTTGCATATTTATACACGTAACATCACAAACATGATTAATTTAACACGATTGCAAACCGTGAATTTCTACCTATTTTATTTCGTGTAGCCTACATCAGTTTATTCTTGACTATTTGTGAAGTCGAATAGTGATTTTGTTCAAGTTAATGTGCTCTGTAGAATGAACAAACTGCGCTTGTCTTAATTTGGTCTGCGCTGCGCGTTCACATGAAGAATTCTCAGGCTTTCACTCGGCGAGGAAGTTAAAAAGGTTAACTCGACCGGATTAAAATTTGGTTGGTGAGCCCATATTGGCATTCAGCCTTACGAGAGCATGAGTAGGCTATAAAATGGCATACGCTTCTCTCCTTCTCATGGAGCATAGCCTACACGCCGGGCTAATGGGGAAAAGGAAGCGAATATCGCATTTGGTTGGAAATGTCTTTTGAACACCGTTTAAATGTTTCCAATATTTGTTGTGCTCATTTGATCAGGTCGTAATTGAATGCGAGTGTAAAAGCATGATAATTACTTCCCCCGCGTAACGCTTCGAGCGAGTTTATCCAAAATAACCTGCAGCAGTATCACCACTTCTGATTCGGTAATTACGTGGGTGGAGTCGGGTTAATGGGTCAAATGTGGAGAGGGAGTACATTAGAGGAGAGCCGCTGTCAGGCATTAGCCCATTAAAAACGAAAGAGGGAGCGAGAGGGGGAGAAAAGAAAACAACTCACTGCGCCTGGCAAAGCTTTTTTGGGCTCCTCTGCCGTGCAGGTTAGTGAACAAAAATCCGTCTGTCACAAGTAGGCTATACACTTCCCCCCTCATCTTAGACAGGAGTTGTGAAACCTCATCTAATAAAGGGACAGAGATAAAGCGCTGGAAATAATTTTGTATACTCACCGGCCACACGTTGTTTGCATTTATCGGGGCTCTGTGGCTGAATGATGTCGCCTAGGCCTATCTACAGCTATAGTCTACTCAAGGTATACACCACAGGCATGCATTTTGTAAGGTCACATATCCCTAATTTGTGTGTGTGAATTTTAAAGGGAATAATAGGACAAGAGCGTGACTTTAATTAACATCAATATGTGTTCTTTGTATGTTAATTATTAACATCTAGCAGCTGAATAAATAGCTCGACTAAGATAACATTAAACATGTTTGCTTTTGCAGTCCTCGCAATGAGACTCAGCGGGCCTTCCTCCGCCTCTCCGCGTCTGTACATAAACACCGACGGATTTGTCAAATTTGCATCAAACAAACATTTGCCACCAAGCCTGGGAATAATTTAAGATGAGCACTAGACCCATCTTCACGTGGAACACCTGCCCGCTTTTGAGCGTTTGCCATTTTCGGGGAATGGAGGAAAGGCAGACAATTATATTAGGAAGTAGGCCTACGCAATCTCAATTCATGAAAGTTTTCATCATACAATTAAAGGCAAATGCCTTCACCATTCCATAGCTAGGAGTGGGGCCCCAAACATGATGAAAACGAATTCCGGTAATAATTCTTTCACTGCTATGAATATGGCTGTTTTAGCCTATGAACTCCATAAACTGTCTGCTTCGTTGTGGTAAAAGTATTGTAGGGTCGTGTTAGGCTAAAGAAAATAAAAACATAGCCTATTCCAAATAAAACTGATTCGCCAATGGTTAAATTAAAACGAGACTGTAAACTTATTTTGCTTACAAAAAGTAAAAACTTGTCTCTTTGGTCCCGAGTTGTTTTGGCCTACGTAATCATATGCAAGCTAGGCTACTAGATTTATTAACTTCATTGGTAGGGCATATTTCCGTTAACAAATGTTACCATTTCAAATAATGGCTTCTGCTCTAATAGATTAGCTTACGATTTCCTGATTCTAAATTAATTGCTGACTCAAAATTCTCTTATCGGAGATTTATTTTAGACTACTTTCACGGTTCCCATTTAACCTGTAAAAATTCTATCTTTAATGTCACATAGTGGCTTACTGTAGGTTCACATAGTGGTTATTTATTCAGTTATGTTCACTGTGGCTTAGCCTACATTTTGGTTATGTCACTTGTAGGCAGGTTGATGTGGTGGATAAAATTAGCATTATTTCTTTCAGGCATTCTTAACTCTGCCAAACTGTGTTCTTCTTGATAGATGAATAGGCCATGCCATAATCCTCGGGTGCTTGAGTGATGAGATAGGATCAATTTACGATCGCAGTGGAAAATCAACATGCCAAGGCGAACATGTTTTAAACCACCAGCCTTGGTCGCTCACAGGCTAGGCCAAACAAGCTGAACAGGTTTCCAATAATAATTACACCTACATTTTCCATTTATTTACAATATTCTGAGATTACATGGTGTTCAGTTTATCCGGTCTTGCATCTTGGAATCTTGAATTAACTAAAGTGTTCCCGTAAGATTCCTCCCGTTTTCAGGCTCTGAGCCTACCCGTGGTAACCTGTCATTAGTTGTTCCTCCACTGAAACACAGGATATGTGGGACACTCATCCTGGACTGTGCTCTTTCAATTCCATTCAGATGCACAGATGCTCAAAAAAAATGTAGGCTGCAATATTAACTTCACCACTACTAACAACTGAGTGTGTGCAAGAGAGTATTTGACACACCCTGATAGCCTACATAAGAAGCTGGTGAGTGGAGAATACACTAAAGGTAGTGATCCTTAAAACCTTGTTATAAACCCTCTGTGGCAGCTAGGCACTATCTCACTGTGCATAGGAGACACACAGCAGACATATTTGTGTGTGCGTGTGTGCTATGTGTGAGTGAGTATGATTGTGTGTGTGTGTGTGTATGTGTGTGTGTGTGTGAGTGCGTGTGTGTGAGTGAGTGAGTATGATTGTGTGTGTGTGTGTGTGTGTGTGTGTGTGTGTGTCACGTGACTGGATTCCCCAGGAATATTCTGCACCATACTAATGCATCTAGCCCATGAGACAGCTTTCAAAGGGATTACCAGCCCAAGCCATTAAATGAAAAATAAGAAAGATGATGAGGGCTGGAGGTTTGCTGAGATGGTGAGATGGGCTGCCATGGCCGGGGTGTCAGGCACACTGACTGCAGGCACTGCTGTGTTGCTGAAATGCTGAGGAAGGGTAAAGCCAGTCAGGGATTTCTTTATCTTCATTTATAATTGGGTCTTAGTGAGACATGGAGGCAGGAGTATGACCCAAAGGAGCGGCCAACATGGTAGCTGACATGGTCATGCTGTAGTTGCAACATGGACACATTCTGCCTCTTTGCAACTGCACATAATTCTCTGGGCTGGGCAGTTTTATATATATATTTATATTTATAAATAAATATATTTTTTTAGTTTGTGGCCCAGTACACATAAATCCTACCAATAAAATAAGATCCTTTAATTGTGCAAGGATTAGCGTGAGGCTTGTAAACTCAAGAACTGGTGCCTTGGGTATGAATCTGGCAAATTCAGCTTTGTGCAACACACACCGCATGTGTGACGTGCTTTGCAGCCTGCATTATTGTGAACTGTTGACCTCAGGGTGGTCCGGCTTGCATGAGAGGCCTGTTCACTCCACCGTGCAGCCGAACAGGCCCAATATGGGGGAACCTGTTGGGGCTCTGCTTGCTCAATTGTCCAGGAAATGAAGGGCAGCAGTGGCCTCTCCTTTGCATGCGTAGATCTGATCAGTTGTCGGGCTGCCTCTGAGACCTGTCTGTGCAGAGATGAGCAGATAGCAGGCCGCCTGCATGCAGCCGCTGACACAAGCGCAGTGCTCAAGGAAGACCCTACTGGAGACGAGAGGACTTTTTTTTCTGTCTGTCTTTCTTTTTCTTTCTTTCTTTCTTTCTTTCTCATTCGCTCTCTTTTTGCAGAAGGTTTTCCTCAGTCTGCATGTCTGTGCTGAAGAGGGCTTGGCTAGACAATCACTTAGAGAGAGAGACTGGAAGATCATTATATCTTATTTGATGTCACTTTAAAAAAAAAAAAAGGTAGTAAAAGAGAAATTAATCATTTCTTATTACAGGCTACACAAATGCCCAAAAATTAAAAAAATAAAATAAAAAAGAAAATGTGATCC
>JASCIP010000037.1:12981642-12994507 GCA_034783695.1 Sardinella gibbosa | reverse complement strand
AGTGGGACATTAGGCATTGAGAATGTGGGTATGTATTTATTTATTTATTTATTTTTAAGTACCACTACGGCGATGAAACTCCCATGTGGCCTACTCAATAACTGCCCATGCCAATGTTGTGCAACACTCAATGCTTCAACATCATCTGATCCGACAGTTTTATTGGGCCAACTGGTTAGACTGTGTCATTATAATGCTTGATGCTTTGTAAGGACAGTGCTGGGAATATTGCTTCTATATAAGTTGTAATAGAATGTTCATTGACATTAGCCATATTTCTCTTACATTTCTTGTAAATGGTTTTCAATTTGCTGGAATTTGAACAAATACTTTTAATCCTGTATTAAATGGCATGTGTGGTATAGTTGATTTAGCCATCATCTATTGGGAGGTGGGTAATTCGTCATGAAGGCCGGGATTGTTCTGGGTGATGGAGCTGAAATAAATGGTGATCCAGCATTGGGTGAGGTAATTTGTTCTTGCAGTGGCAATGAAGGATGACTGTTTACTTCATGAATTAACTCGCTTCTTCCTAGCCATGGAAAGCTCTGTGCTGGATCATTGATTGCCAGGCACACTGCAGCAGCAGCAGCAGCAGCTGTAGACAGCACTTTTTTATTATGGTATAACACGGTAGAGATGTCAACGTGGTGTGTGAGCGTGCGTGGGACAGGTTATTGCTGATATGAAATCCATCCTCAAGAAATACTGTCACCATTTCATAAAGAGCTGATCTCAGCACGGTCCCCGGGTTGGGTGAGAGTGAGAGGATTACTGCTGATGGAGGACTTTTTTTACATGGTGCACCCAGGCAGCAGGGTCCCTGGTGTGACCAATTATCTGATTGCACCTCCACAAACAGGCATCCTGATCACTGTTTGCCTATCAAATCATCAATACAACCTTGTAATCAATGATTGCTCATCGGTCAGCCAAGCTCAAGCTTCATTTAGTCTTTTGCACATCAGCAAGTGTCCTCAGGGTCCTGCCAGATTATTTGAATTCATACCCCCCATATATATATACAAAAAAACAAATTGGCCTACCTTTGTTTAGGTCACTGTAAGCCACTCTACATATTCCTTGCTGGCTTGCTTGATAAGTAACATGATGTTACACGTGTGATACATTTGAATTATGATTTGTTGGGCACTTAAAGGAGAAGTTTGGTCACTGAATGCTGTTCACCAGGCAACTAACACTAAGTAAATGGGGCATAGTGTCTTACTTCAGTTTAATTTTGCTATGCCCCATTCAGTTAACAATAGTTATTGGTTTATAACTTGGCCTATGTTGCATCTTTTTTTTGTTCTTTTTGCTTCAGACAGCATTCAGTGACCTCTAACAACAGGGCTATATGGATTGATTCACACCAGACTTCTCCTTTAAGTAATGTAAACCCAGACCTATATTATGTGAGTTTGACTGCCACAATGTCTTGAACGCATCTTAAGGGCTCGTTGGAATTGAAATGCACTCCTCTCCACCCACACAGAAGGAACCATTGTTGAAGGTTAAGTGAGTGGCTCGCAAGATTCTGTCCTTTTACATGGATAGTTTTGCTTAGACCACAACAAACCATTGTTCTGGAAAGATTGTGCAGTGGGCGTCGTATCACAGTTGGTTGCATGGGTGCCGTGTCTCCATGGTGGTGCTTGGCTGTGCTATGTGCACCGAGAACACAGAACCGTAATTTTAGAAACATCTGTTCGAGTGGCTGATTTTTCGTTCTTTCCTCTTCCCGTGTCTCTGGTGGTAGAGCCTGGACTTGTTGCAGGTTTACTCCGCCACTGTCGTAAGCCTGTAATAATCACTGGGCATATTAATTCTGTATTTGGATGTGAATACAGAAGAATGGGCGTAGTCTCCTCATTCCGACACCTGTAAGAATGTATGGTGTCTGACATTTAATATGTAATCTATGTCTTGGAGAAGTTGCATCGGATGTTGCCAACCCAACATTAGCGTGTCCCTGATACCCTGCTGAAAGCCAGACAGCCTTTTCCCTTTTTTTTCCCTTTTTTTTTCCTTTTTTCCTTCAACAGGCTTAGTTTGGATTGTATCAGTCACCTGAACCATCTGGTCAACCCAGCCAGCCTTGGCATTATTTGTAGGACATTGGAAATACCAGGTGCCAGTGAAGCTAAGTGGGCAGCAGGTCTCTGGTGTAGGAGGTCATATCACAGGTGGCTGTTGCCAGGCGCTGTGGGAAAACGACTGTCACCTTTCAAGTCTCGCTTGTGACCTTCATCCCATTGTTTTTGTTTTGTTGTGTATGAGAGAACCATTGGTATATTTAGGCCTATTTGTTACATTTCTGCCAAGTAAGTCACAGATATCAGACAGGACACCTTTAGATGTTGGTGCAATGACTTTTAGCCCTATACACACAGAAGAGTTCGGGGGAGGGGGGGGCATGTAAAATTATGGTAGGATGATGTATGTAATAGGCTGGATAAACTTGCCTTTAGAACATCAATGTTATGACATAATTTGTCAGTCCATTTTGTAAATAAAGGTGATTTGTAAAATGCAGTGCCTTTTAAAAAAATAATGTGTCAAAAAAAAGTGTCTAGTGACAAATGTCTACATTGTCTGTTTAGCTATGGCAATCTCCCATTTTTATTAAGGTGTTAGTTGTCATGGAGGCACTTTAATGAAAGCAAAAGGCACTTAGGGGCCAGATTCATAGAGATGGCTCTGGTGGAGGCTGCCCTCCCACACACGCACGTACAGCACATAGCAACACATAACATAGCAGCACATCTGTGCAACGGGTTGTGTGTGCACGGGTAATACAATTGTCTTGGGGTTTTCAGCTGTAGTGTATCGCAAGCATAGAGGCATCAGTTTAAGCTGTAACATCAGGTTTGTCCTGTAGGATCAATGACTGTAACGGGTCCTCTCACTTAATTGGCTCCTCTAGTGATAAATCTTAAAAATGGGCAGAGCTATATTTTTCCCCTTTAAAACCCAATAGAGAATATTACCCCTCTCGTTCCACCTCTACTATTCTCCCCGCTCATGTCAGCTTGATGTATCATGCTTGGCTTTTCTGTATCCAGCTTACTGAGAGAGAAAAAAACCTCCCCTGCTCCCCTCCCTTGGTCGTAGCCCCTCTATTTCTCTTTGTTTCTCTTTGTTTCTACTCCCTGCGTCCTTGAGCAACAAGAATATCTCTATGTTCATGACCACAGTAGATAATGTTCATTACTTTGTAATGATTATGATTCATCTGAGCTCCCACGGGAAATGGGGAATATTACTACTTAACTGTACAGTATTTTTGCTGTTTCAACCCACAGTTTTCTGCAGATGGATGTGAACTACAACTATTCATGTAGTTCAGTTAGATATGCTCACAAGAGATAACATGGGCCTCATGTTTGGATCACTACGGTAAAACCAGAGCACTAGACTGAATCCACAGTTTGTCAAAATAAGCTCCAAATCTGGAGTGCGCTCTAGTCTCCTGTGTTGCGTGCTCTTAATCCCATATGCGCTCCATTGTGTGAGCTGCGAGAGAATGGTCGAGACGAGGGGAGGACAGACCTTAATAGGGTTTAATACACACATCCTATTATGGGCCCGCCCAGTGCTGGTCAGCAGTAGACATCTTTACGCCTGGGCAGCGAGCAATCCAGTTAGCCCCAATCATATTACTCCTAATCTGATCAACGGTAAGAAAAGCTATCGCTCATCCAGCCCTTTTTCCCCCTTTTGCTCCCTTACAGGGAGAAGAATGGAGTGTATTAGCCTGTGTGGTGCTGTTGGTAACAGTTTGATGAGAGGTAGAGCGAGAAAGAGACTCAGGAGAATGAGTTGGAATTACTGTTGGAGTTCTGTGTCCCTATGGTGGTTATTGACCCACTGATTTCAGTCTATTATTTGGCTGCTTGATTTCGGAGTCCAGCTCGGGCAACTTCACAGAGTGGGAAATTATGCATAAATTACTGGACAAAAGCTCTGACAAATGCTTCTCTTTGTAAAATAGAGGATTTTATCACTTTCTTCATTACATTTGCATAGACTGTGATTTTAAGAAGTTGTAAAGAGAGATTTTAGGAATAGAAAAAGGTGCAGGGGGTTAATCTAGCCAATATGAATGCAATTTATGGGGGGTGCCAAACACAGAGTGTATTTTTAAACACAATCCAAACTACTGAGGATTTTCTAAGCACTGATGGACCGAAAAACCACCTCTCTAACTCTGTGCCTGAGCCTGTGCTGCTGTGTCTGGATCTGAGAACAGTGCCTGCGTCCTCTAGAATAGAGGTGACATTTATTTTGCTTTTTTTTTTTTTTTTTTTCCCTCCCCTCTTTGGGAGATTTCTGTGGTGGAGGGAGGCCACTATAAATAGCCAGGGTTCTTGCCGTGTTTTGCAGGCTAATTAAGAGGAAAGGGACGTAGGTGCTCCCGAGCATCTGGGCTATGCTGGCAATGGCTGCCCTTGTTCATGCTCACGAGTGGATGCATACCGCTGCCAATTATGTTGCCGTGGCATGACTGAAGAGGCCCTCTTTGCAACCCCAAATGCCCCTAATGGAACGCGACTCGTTTCTGTGTCCAGGCTACTGCTAATGATGCTACTCCTTGTGTGCTGAAGGTGACCATCATGTGGTTACTGGGCAACAGTAAAATTAAAGGCACAAAAGTCAACGCTGTCTACGGTTGTTTGGTACAAGTACAGTAGGTATAGTATTGTGAAATACTCAAACTCTTATATGCTGTTGGTCATCACATTTAAGAGTAATAACGCATCACAATGCAGCAAGTCTAGTGAAATTCTGAAGATAAAATGACCAACATTGAATGGCCTACTAGCCATTACATTTTCATATTCAGTCTAAGGAATCTGTTGTGCCCTTAAGCAAGGCACTTAACCCTGAATGGCTCTAGGGAAGAGTGGCCCTAAACTAATTGATGGTTGGCAAATGTAAGTCACTCTGGATAAAAGTCTCTGCTAAAAGTAAATGTAATATTCCAACACTGTAATAGTCAAATAATGCCTAAGGTGGGGAGAGAATCTCAGACTCTCTAAGACAGAGTGTCAATGACTGTGATCCAGAAGCAAGCTAATTGGATACCACCACAAACTACACCAAGAAAGTTGCACGCAGGTAGTTGGAAGCTAAACTTTGGACACACACTAGGGATTGATCATGACAGCAGGGCCGCGTCAGAGGAGGGTGTATAGTGGTTAAAGGCCTGAAACACCCGTTGATCCTGAGGTAAACTACTAAGGTGATAAGGTGTCCTAGATAGTGTATGGGTAGTTGTAATGGCTATAGTCAGGATTAGGCTTAAATATTCTCCCAAGAGTGCGCTTCTTACATGCATGAGTATCTTGTGTTCTCTGTAAACCTTTGATATTGGACATCATAACTGTTTATAGCTATGGGGGAACATAAAGCCACCCAGGCACATAACACAGCATCACACTGCACTACATCAATATGTCTGATTCACTAGCAGTGATTTTCCTCTAACTGTGTGTACTGTATGTTCTGGAATCAGAGTTGCAGTGAAAACCTGGTTCTGGTTGTCTGGCATTGTGTCAGTCCTTGACGACAAATATGGACAGATGGAGGTGGCATGCATCTGGAGCTCCGCTGCGTCACTGTCCAGGACTGTGGTTTCCGCAGCTTCAGAACTCAAAGCAAGTCTCGAATCTCTGCTTCTGAAGAACAAGTTGACAAACACAAATGTCTCTTGGCTGGGTTTTTCTTGCCATTTCCTTCTCCCCAAAGCTAAACGGACGCATGTCCTAATTACCCGGCTCTATTTGTGTCAGGCACGTCTCCGCATTGTACTTGACGGATGGAGTAGGTTTTGTTGTATGCGGATTTGCTTGACTCAAACATTTTTTTTTTTGTCAAAGGCGTTCTGTATTTGGGGAAGGGAGGCTGCAGAGCTGACGGGACTGGATGAGAAGGCAAGCAAGTGAGCGAATGATTGGGGACAAGAGAGGATGGCCTGGCTGCAGATGTGACGTCTAGTGACCTTAATGCTGTGTGACGGCGGTATGAGTGAGCATAAATGCAGACGTTGTCACCTGCAGCAACTAGACTTAGGTCTGCAGTACTTCACCATGACACTGATTGAGGCCCATGAGTCTGTGGTCGGAGTGTCTGATGAGGAGTGGTGATGATTAGTATTGATATTGATATCCTTCAGAAGTTAA
The DNA here is from genome assembly GCA_034783695.1 of Sardinella gibbosa. Classification (NCBI taxonomy): domain Eukaryota; kingdom Metazoa; phylum Chordata; class Actinopteri; order Clupeiformes; family Clupeidae; genus Sardinella; species Sardinella gibbosa. The sequence goes on along the minus strand of JASCIP010000037.1, from coordinate 12,988,322 downwards.
CTATTCTGGCCAACAAAAACATACAGTTTTCTTTCTTTCTTTCTTTCTTTTTGATTGTCCTAAGTACTTCAAATTGTCCTCTTTTAATGTGTATTGGGGGGAATTAAAAGAAACCACCTTACCAAAGTAGTTTTTTTTTCCCTAAAAATGGATGAGATTTAGCCCCAAAGCTCCCCCTCTTTTTTATCTCTGAAAGTGCAGGCATTCGCCCTCAATGTCCTCCCTCCCCATTCCAGCCCTACATTCCCCCACCCCACCCTACCCTACCCCCAGTTTCAGGAGACAAACAGGACACCTCCAGTCCCCCCCCACCCCCTCACACACACACATTTACCCCAACCCCCATCCCCTGCCAAAACCCAGCCTGCCCCATGGGCCATCCATTCATCCATCCATCTATCTATCCGCAGTGCACTACCAACCAACAGCATGTAGCAGACGCAAGGGGGGAGCTAAATACAGCTCCGGCCTGCACAGCTGCGGCTGCCCCCATGCTGGAAATAGACGCCAGCCGGCAAGCCATGAGTCATGGGTGGCAAATGTCTGTGTGGATGTGTGAGTGAGTGAGAGAAAGAAATAGAGAGAGAGGGAAGGAAAGAGAGAGAGAGAGAGAGAAGAAGACCTGAAGAAAAGAGAAGGAAGGAAGCTGGAGGAGAGATTGAAAAGATTGAAACAGAAAGAATGTCAAATGTGTGTGAGAGTCTGACAAGAGAGGGTCAGTGACTAGTGGCTTGACCTTAATCAAAAGGTCAGTGGAACAAATTGTGATAACAGAGGACATTTTTGACTGGTCTGCTTATGAAGGGTCTTTAGCTTGATGTAATGAATAACATGACGAGAGCTTCATTTTACAGTTTATTGTATAATATAAAACTACAAAAGTAAGACTGTTTCAAATTCATAGACACCTGTCAATTTTCATATATATTCTACAGTCCACACCTTGATGCAAATACAGTGATCATCACTTGATGTTTTTTTTATTCTTTCTCAGACAAATATGTTGGTAATATTGCATAGAAAAAGGCACAGCTCCAAGGTCTGTGAAAAATACAGCCTCTCATTTTTTTGAACAGAACAGGAGTTCTTCTACCCCAAATGCTCTGAGACGCGCACGCACACACAGACACACACACACACACACACACACACACACACACACACACACAAACAACACTTTTCCAGTGGTCACTCTCCCAAACCACTCTACCATCTTCATTTAACCAAATGTAAGGGCTTGAACCATTGACTGGACAAAGTGTGACATCATTTTGTAATGAACAGATTGACGTTCGAAAGCATTCTGGACTTCCCCCTCTCCACAAACACATTTTGGCATTGTGAGTTGACAATAGACATGTTTCTCTGTAGTACGTACGGCTTTGGAGTCTGAGCCTGTAAAATTGAAGAGAGTAAAGTATTGCTGCACAAACCATTCCCTTCCACTCAGGATAAAACTGAGGACATTTTAAATACTCATAATTAAATAGGAGCAACTTGTGGTGTCCAGAGCAAACACTTGTACAAAGGCCGCCCCCTAAAAATAAATGAAACAATTATGATGATGCATTTTTTTTCAAAACAAACCAAAACTAAAACAAAACAAAAATAAAATAATGGCTTCCACCCAAATTTAATACATGATACATTCCTATAAGCAAAGTACATTCCGTACATACATTCTGTACACATTACAATCCAGATGTTAGCTTCACAACAACAAAAATAAATATATTTACACAGGAAAAGGAAGAATAAATAACTTAAATTGATAAGAAACAATCACTCCAAATCCAAACGTCACAAAAGAAAATAAAAACAAACAAACTCATTATTAATCATAGTTACAAACGAGTCCATCAAATTGTCCTCTCAGCTCTCTGTCAACTCTCTCTTTCTCTCTCTCTCTCTCCCTTTCGCTCCACGATTTTCATCAAAAACATAAAGACACTCTTGGAAACTCACCATTGTCTTGGGCTTGACTCTGCATATCGCCCACAGGTGGTTTGACTGACCCAAGTGATTCTTCCCCCTCTCTCTACTCTGTTTATACTCTGGAGAGGGTCCAAGTATCCTCCTCAGTAACTCAAGTCTTCCCCGGTGCCCGTAACACAGGGGGGCAAACACGGATTATTAACACACGTCTTTTAGCTGCTGCACCTTCCAAGTCTAAGTTTTGCACATGAAGCTTTGAATTTAAAAAAAAAATTAAAAATTGCATATGTTTGAACATAAAAGCATTCATCTCAGCTAAAATTGCTGCCAACAGATTACCGTAAAGGGGGAGCTACATGTATGGAATCTGAAAGACATTCTGGAATTAAAAACCATGTTAAATAAGTTTATTAAGCACATTACAAGTACAATGTTTTTCTCCAGGCTCTAGGCTGTTAAGTAGCAAACACTTTGAAATCGTATGCTGCACCATAATCTGAGTTGAGTTGATGATTGACTGTGGGACTGGTCCCTTGAAATGTCTGTTTGTTCAGGCCAGGGACTGCCCTCTTGAGCAGTCATCTATACAACTGTGGCTAAAGCTACTGTAACCATTCCCATTGTGCTCAGTGGTTCCCATGAGATGAACGCGATCGGCTGCTAGTTTGACATGCTCGTTACCCAGTGCATATTGGCTACGCAACCAGAAAGACCTGGGGTGACAGGGGACACTTCAGGATAAAAAAAAATAAAAAATTACAACGTGCACTATGGCAATCGCAACTGTAGCCCCTACTGGCTTGCATTTGCACAGAGGGCTCTGATGGAGAGGCTCCGTCCTCCGTAAAGAGTGTGTGTACGATTCTGCTCTCACAACACCTGTCCTCTTCACGGCCCTGCCCAGAAACCAGAAGTGTCAGTGCTTCTCATAACCATGAGAGAAATCTGAAATAACCCTGGAGAGGCGACTGAATCCATTCCCAATCATTGTTTAAGTAAGTCCTGGGCTCCGACTGTCTGTTATCATTTTGGCATCCTAAGGGAAAGGGGGCCGATGAGAAAGTGGTGCACTTGTGATCTACATCCTGTGCACTTAGGGCGGTGCGTACAGTACAGTACAACACCCACCACACTAGTGTCTTAAAGAGGCAAATCACAGCACCGTCCACAACTGGACAGGTGAACATCTCTGTGCGTCTCTGATTTCTTCAAGAATGTTCCACTGGACAGGTGCAATTTCCAAATGATCACCTGACGAGGTAAGATTTGTTTTCTTATTTTGGAACATTGTGGTCAAAAGTTAGATGATATTTACATTTGAAATGAAGGTGACTGGTGATTGCATATACCATGTGGGCCACTATGTCCACCCCTCCTTTGACTTCAGATATCACTATCATGTCTAACACAGGGCTTCTTTGCCTCTTTGTAAGAGAACAGAGAACGTAAACAAGCTGACCAAACCCTAACCTGTTAAATGTGTGAAACATGCTTGTGGGTGAATACCTGACTCACTCTCCCAGACATTCAGCCACTTAACTCAGAGAAACCCTCCCACCATCAGACAGTGAGTGCAAGCACTCTCTCCCCAAACACACACACACACACACACACACACACACACACACACACACACACACACACAGGGCTGTCCCAGACTCGTTACTGGAGTGGTCCAGTGGCTACAGAGAAGAACAGAACTACACAAGAAAAAAAACAACAAAAATAAGGATCAAAACGTATGGGTATCTCTGCAAGCTGAAATATAGGCCATTTACATGCTGGACACAGTCACACGGTCACACACACACACACACACACACACACACACACACACACACACACAGCTTTTCTTTAAAAAAATTGTGCTTTGTAGAGAAAGAAAAAAAAATCACACCAAAACATAGTGTGGGATTTTTTCGTTACTTGCACCAGGAGAGAAAACCAGAGGGCATCCTATAAGGGGATTTGCTTTAGTCGGAGAATAGGGCCTCTATGGGTCTTGTGTCTTTACAATGCAGGTGGAGAAGCGTATGGAGAGCGATGGTTGAACAGCAGGAACTGACCTTACTGGTCAAATGATGATGAAGGCACTGGGAGTTCTGAGAGAAAGCGAAGCGTGTTCTGTGTTCCGGGTTTCGCGTTCCGGTTTTGTATTTTTTTTTTCCTCCCTCGGTTGGGGAAAGGCAAGCACAGTGCATGCACAGTGTTGTGAAGTAGTATCAGGTGACATCATCATTCGTTATTACAACTGCCTCATCTTACGAATAAAAACAACAAACAAACAAACAAAAAAACAAGGAACAAACAGACTGTACAAAAACAAGCCCAAAACAAAAAAAGTGTACAGTTTTTGCCGAAAAAGAGAATAATCTTTGATTCATTTGCTTTTTACGCTTTATGTTGATGTGAGTGTCTGTCTCCGTGTCTGTGTTTGTGTGTGTGATTGTTTTTTTTTGTGTATTTTGCTATGTCTCATGTAGCACAGCATTCATTTGAATATCATGAGCCCACAAGGACCTCCATAATGTGGTCCAGTTCCGTCAGGTCCATTTTGAAAGGCTGGTTGGGCGTCACCCCTGGTGACGACAACGTCTTGAGGAGGTCGTCGGCCGTCACCACCGGTGTGAGTTTGGAAGCGCCGGAGCCGGCGCCCGAGGCGGTCGTGCAAGGGTCAAAGTCATACATGGAGGTGTCGATATCGGCGAACAGGATGTCGTCTAGGGCCAGGTCAGTGAGGAAGCCCGAGGAGGAGGAGGTGGCGGCACAGGTGGGGGAGGAGGAGGAGGAAGAGGAAGAGGAGTTGGTAAGGGAGGAAGGGGAGGTGCTCATGTCCAGCTCGGCTGGGGGGAGCACGTCCATGGGGACGACGACGTCGGGCTTTGGGCTGTCGGCTTTGCCGCAGTCTTTGGAGTCCGAGGCCGACAAGGCCAGCGAGGGGATGAGGGAGGGAGAGGAGAGAGCGATGTGCAGGGATGACGCGGTAGGGGAGGTCGGGGGCAAAGATCCCGCGGAGAGGCACAGAGGGGCGGGGGAGGGGGAGGTAGTTGTGTGGGTGGCCGTCATTGCCACCGCCGCCGACGGACAGAGCTCCTCGATCTCGTCCAGCGCTGAGGAGAAACTGTCTCGGAGGGGTCTACAGGGGGCACCCAGGAGCAGAGGCGAAGATGAAGAGGAGGAGGAGGAGGAAGATGTGGAGGAGGGAGGCACCAACGAGGGGGCGGGGGGCGGAGGCAAGGCTCCGAACGCCCCTGCGTCCTCCTCCAGCAAAGACGCGGGGGTCAGGCACGCCTGTGGCGGAGGCTGCAGCGTCAGTCCGTTTGCAGGCGCGCCCTGCGTCGCTGCCACCACCGATCCCAACCCTGTCGCCGACAGCACGCCAAAAGAGGCCGTGGCGGCGGGCGTGGGGGAGGAGGACGCCTGCCGGAACCCCTCGTCCAGCAGGTGGTGGTCGTGCTGCGCGGTGGGCATGGGCGAGGGCGCGGGGAAGGGCAGTGGGCGCAGCGCGCCCTCCTGCTTGAGCTCGTCCTGGATGCGGCGCAGCATGTTGTTGATGAGCACGCGGCGCTGCAGGCTGGGCTCGCTCAGCGCCCGCTGGCTGTACAGCTTCAGCAGCGAGATGTTGAAGATGGTCTGCCGCTGGAGCGTGTACGAAACGCCCTTGGCGACTCCGCAGCCCGGACCCTCGGGACCACCGCCGCCACCGCCGCCGCCGCCCGCGGATGTCGCCCCGGACAAAACCGCCATCGCTTTGCCTTCCAGCCCCTCTTCATCCTCGTCCAGCTTCCGTTTAGCACCTTTACCCAACATATATCTGCAGAGATGGACAGGCACAGGGAAGGAGAGAGGAAGAAAGATAAAGAGAGTGAGAGAGGTGGAGAGAAATAATGACAGTGACAGAAAAAGAGAGAGAGAAACATAGGGAGGGATTGAGAATTGTGGCGAGAGAAAAAGTGAACAAGACGAGAGAGATTGAGCAAATGTAAAAGAGGAAGAGGTGACATTAATAGAGGGAGCAGTAAAAAAAAAAGAGAGATAGGGAGGGAGATAAAAAGGGAGAGAGGGAGAGACAGAGACAGAGAGAGAGAGAGAGAGAGTGAGTGAGTGTGTGAAAAAAGAAAAGAGAGAGGAAAAAAGAGCAAAAACAGAGAAACAACAATCAGCACAAAGCCACTCCAGACACAACACCGTCTGCTGCAACTCTCATGTGATGTCACCTTTTACCTCCTCAGCATGAAAGCCCAAGAGCTGGCACACAATATGCATCAGACAACAGATCGTTCCAGAATTTGAATGCAGATAAATATGTACAGGCACATTTTTATTTTCCAATTCAAATTCCAAAACAACAATCAGTCATCTTAAAAAAAAAACAACAACAAAAAAAAACATCTTTCAAGTTACGACTAAAACTCCACAACAAGAACGATAACGACAACAACAAAAATCTTAAGAACAAAAACTGCCATAAGAAATCAGTGGCAAAAAAACAAACAAACAAACAAACAAAAAAACACAACGCGATTGGAGCCTCTTATTTTAGTAGATGAAGGTGGCGGTTATACGTGGTTAGGCAGATAGTCACCCATCACAGGAACAAAAGAACCAGAAGAGATGAACTGGAACATGGGGCATGATGGACGCAATACACAACCAACAGAAACGGACGACCAGCAACCAACCGGTGCAGGGGCAGTTGGTTCGAGCATAAACAACTTGACAAGAGGGGGTGGGGTTGGGGTTGG
>JASCIP010000037.1:12161241-12173365 GCA_034783695.1 Sardinella gibbosa | reverse complement strand
CTCACACACACACACACACACACACACACACACACACACACACACACACACACACACACACACACACACAATGTGATTATGGTAGTTCCGCTGAGCCACAGATAGAGAAGGTGTTTTCTACAGTTTTCTGCAGCGGCTAAGGGATGTTGCTAGGCAGCAGGCGCTGAGAGCTTGTGTACAAGGCCATCATCAATGACCAGAACTGTCCATTTTAGAATGTCTGATCAGAAATTGTGTGAAAACATAGCAATGACTCAACTCAACATGTTCCCGTCAAAGACAAGTAGCGATGACTGGATAAGGCAGGCAGAATCACTCGATTAGTTGTCTGGAATTAATCACCAACTATATTGATAATCAGGCCATTTCTATTTTATTTATTTTGAAAAAAGAATGCCTCAGTTCTCAGACTGCAACTTACTTAGTCCTTGGATCCTTTACACTAAACACCTATGGTTCCTGGACAGAATGCATTTGAGGGATCTCATCTTTGGACACTGATCAATACATTTTTCAACATTAAAATGAATCAATCCAACAGACTGATGGAGAAAAATCAACGGATTAATTGACTAAAGTTAAACAGGAGTTACTCACTTTTGCTTGACAACAGTGGACCTTTTGGTGTCTCAGCACCTGCAAATTTGGTTCAGGCTCTGTGCAGCTTCCTTAAACTCAATTCTGCCCCCTAGTGGCTATTTGTCTGCCTGCTAAAACTGATCCAGCAGAAACACCCTTGCTGAGGATGAGCTACATATAATAATTTTTGGTTGAAACATGGTAGTTTTGGTAAAAAAAAAAAAAAAGATCAATAGAAATAGCAATAGCACTGCTTATTGTCCCACTATCCTCGGAAGAATGTGAACATGAAATTCTACTGGCACTGGACCAGCTCTCCAGCAGTGCAAGAGAATACAGAGGTGGTGACTGGCAAATTCATGCCAATTTAAAGGGTTGCCATCATGCTTATATTGATGATTGGAGATTTTATGCCAATCTAAGTGTTTGAGGGTTCAGGCCTTTGGGGTGGCAAAGAGACTCAGTCGCTAACTGCATCCTAATCCAAGAGACGACATTGTTGCCTACAAGTGAGCCAGAATGGCCTTCATGCAAATACACAGAAATCCATTTACATCGAGGCCGACTGGTTCACCTCATGCAAAAATGAACTACGCCCAGTGAGTATAACCCCCTTCACAAGTCTGAACAAACTGCATGCGAAAACACACATTACTGACAGACATGTTTGGAGCTCTGCTCTGCTCTACTCTATCTGCTAAAACCAACGTGGGCAACTTGCTGTTCTTTAACAGTGCCAAGAGATTCGCGTACATTTATGACTTGGCTATTGGGGTGCTGGATCAGGTATGCATTGAGAACAAAGCAAAAGAATGTCTGCACACTGATTATGCTCCCGAAAATTTTATCACACACAACGTCTCGCCACTTAGTGAAAAAGAAGAAGTCCGTGTGTATAATTAGAAAACTCTTCGGGGGCATAATCAGTGCCAGTGACATTCTTCTGCGTTGGTTTGCTTTGCTAGTCTTACCTGTTCCAAACTTGCTGAAGGGATGAACGGGGTTTCCAGTGGCCTTCTCCAGCTGAAAGAGCCTCCAAGCATCGTTCATGAGGTTCTTCTCATGCTCAGAGTCCACGGCGTTCACCTCTCGGTCCTTGCAGCTCTCGTCGAACAGCGGGCACAGGAAGAACTGTGCAAACCTGCACAGACATACACACACACACACACGCACGTACGCATACATAAACACACACCACGTCAAACTTAATGGAGAGACTGATGGGGGGGGGGGAGACAAAGACATGCGGACACACACAGAGCAGCTGACTAAATCAGAGACACAAACACACAGCATAGACAAACAAGGCAAAAGGGAGACGACACAGACACAGCAACAGGAGAGCATGCATTAGCATGTGCAATGGCATGTTGAGCTAACCCCATTGTTGTCGTCCCAACTGCTAACCTTGGTGGAGGACACACAGGATGACACAAGCAATACTCAGGATCCTTTTTTTGGGTTTCACTTGTCCCGTTTACACACATGTAGATGTGTTTATACTGTGAATGCATATTATTTTATATCTGTTTGGGCCTTTTGTTTACAAGTAAAAACAAAGTTTTAGCAACATCAAACAGATACTTCACAACACTGGATTATGTGGATATCTGTAAACTCAAAAAAAAAAAAAAAAGGATTTAAAAAAAAAATATTTAGAAACATGTAAATAAGGCCTTATAGCTACATCTTGTGGAATGCAATGCTTCACATAAATTACTGGTAGGATGCTGACTGACAGCTTTGGGAAGTACTCCATCAACGGCACAGGGAAATTTTACACTTCTCATTGGTGTGTCTAAATGTAATGCCAATTCATATAGGAAACAGCTCATTGCTTTATGCTTTCCTTTGATGATGGCTTAGAGTACAATGGCAGCAGTGTGAGGGAGGCCAAGGCTACGATCACAAAGCCCTGGGCATGGCATGCATAACATCATCTGCATTCAAAGCTATTTGCATGTTTCAACTGCCTCAGCACCAAAACGTTCCAAAAACACAACCTGCACACAAACATCACAAAACATACAACTTTCTGTTCGACCTTCGATCCATTTTGTTCCCATAAACAATCATCATCTTAGACTCATCTTATTTTGCAGTTAGGTTAGAGTGCGACACACACATACACACACTACATTTAATGCTCGCTCACTTGCAAACTCACTAATTTCCCATGTTTCAGGAATGCTGATTCGGAATACTTGAGAAAAGGGTCTAACAGGGAACATTTGTGATGCAGTTGAGATATACTATGGTGTGAGCCTCATGTGAGAACACCTCCATGTTTACATTATCCACCAAACATTTCAAATACTGTAAGGCTCTATGGAAGAAATTAGGGTCGCCAAAAAAAAGACTGCCTATATCCAGATCAGTTTCTAATGATAACATTACATAACTTAGAGCTTACAGTTGACCATCCTTGATTTCTCAGGAATGCATTGGTTACTATGGTGATTGCAAGACAGCGGGCATGGCAGTTGTTTTATACCATCCGCTGTCCAGAAAAAGTTGGGCAGATGCATAACCAAGGGTATGGGTTTACAAAATTGGAATCAGTCAAAGAAATAAATTCACCAGATGTACTACAATCTACACTGTGCCATGTGCAAAAGAAACAAATCTATTGGCAACAGGTGAATCAACTTCATGATCATTCACTGTTCCCTTCACAGCAAGACTTTCTGAAACATATAGTGTGGGTGTAGGGTTTACATGTCTCTGTGTAGAAACCCCTCCTCTTGTTACTGGCAGCTGGTCACCATCTAGTCTATCTCCTGCATAATACAGAGGACTGACATCCCCCCCCCCCTTCCCCCCCATGCTAACCTGAAACTTCTCAGATTCATGAGCTTGCACTTAGAGTACAAGTGCTACCAGAAATGATGCCATTGTTGGCATTGTCAGCATGACAAACTCCTTTACATGACTGGAAGAAGGAAACCCACAAACAACAAACATGTTGCGCCACATCGTGGAAACAGGAAGAAAACTCTGTCCTGATAAAGGGTCACAAAATACTCACAATACTCACACTCACAATACTCCAAGGTCGTACATGTGACCCCAAGGCCATTTGTGGGGGGTCGACACCTGAGCTTGAGCACATGTGCCACTGACGAGGACAAACCCACCCAATACGCCTGCATCCAGTCAAGGGAAATGCAAGCCAACGCAACCCAACCTAAGCCCAACCCCCCCCCCCACCGTAGCCCATGTCAACCAGATGGGCCTGCACAGCAAGCTTATTCAAAAGCCTCACAACTATAATGTATAATGGATTTATTCACTCATTCAGAGTCACAATGCATCAACCCAACCCGGTAAAGACCTGCAGCATGACAGATGTTTGTGTATGACTCAGGTGACATTTAAGTGGGTGGTTCCTACTGTAGTGCTTATTCATAAAATACGCCCAGCATGACACACACACACACCTCCACCTTGACCCTTCCCAGGGAAACTGCTGCATGACTGCACTTTGCCAACAGGGACAAACTGAAGTCAAGATCTGCACTGCCAAATTTACAGCCCTCACATGAACATTTACTACAGCCTACCAGTGTAATCCCACTCATGTGACTACGCATATCTGCACACAACTATAATAAGGGTAGAAAAAAGAAAAATGGACCAGGAGGTGCGCACTTCACTCACCTGTCTAGCGCCCCCTGCAGGTGTTCGTGAGACACATCAAAGTAGTAGTTGGTGTGCTCTCCGCTGGTGAAGGCATTGGAGCTGCCTGCGTGCTCGCTGAGGAACTGGCTGTACTCGTTCTCCTTGGGGTACTTCTTAGTGCCCAGGAAGAGCATGTGCTCACAGAAGTGGGCCAGGCCAGAAATGTTGGCGGGGTCCGAGAGGGAACCTGAACGAGACAGAAGCAGACAAGCACAGTCGGTACCAAATAGGTTGGGTACCCTTTCCCTTCTATACCAACAGTAATGTTCAACAGCACTTGGTTCGGCAGTAAATTCTGTCTTAATATGGAGCCTAATAGTAGGGAGTAACTAGTAACTGGCTATTACTTGAACTATTACTTGCTATAGAGTAAGTTAATTAGTCATGGCCAAAAAAAAAGAAAACAACTGCAACTACTGATTCATCATGAATGTTACTACTGACATGAAGGAACCATTCCCTCGGTATCCGGCCCAAACTGCATGACCAATTAGGTTGAAATCCTAAATGGAACACACAAACCTGGAAGCCTCTCATAGCATTCAGCTTGACTAACTTGCTGATGCTGATAGGAGTTAATGCTGTGGATTTCACAGTTATGCTTGCCAAAGATGTGGCAGAGGACAGTTTTTAAAAGGACATTCCATTTTTTTCCATTATATCCGTTGAAAGTGACCTAGTTTGATTATGTGGTGGAGCCAGCGTAATCTAGGCGATTTGACTATAAACTATACAATACACTGGCAGAAGATCATAGAGCAAAGTCCGCAGGAGTCCCAACTTTATGATAAAAGGTGAGGCCCGGAGCAATATAACAAGAGCCTGTGACTGTTATCCTACTGTACGAGCAAAGGCTGGTTTTCCCATAAGAGGCTTAGCTTGGAGCTGAGACAACAGATAATAACCAGGTCAGACTTCCATGGCCCTCCCGACCGTCCCACGTCCCCACAAGCACACTATGCTGTTCCCGGTGTTTGCAAAATACATTAAGACTGAATGGGCCAATGTCAAAGGTCCAAAGTCACACAATACTATATGCCTAAGAACTTTATATATAAGCGGGGAAATATCTACCATAATAATAATAATAGCTGCGTACATCTTCTATTATTTGCTTTCAAATTCCATTTGGGGGTTTATATAGTGCCAATTAATCTTTTTAATGGGAACCTACATCTGTAAGGAATTAGTCGGTCCCAAAGGGAACACCTAAATTATTTAGAGGTGCCTGAAACTACAAGACGTTTAGTGACTTGTCAGTATGAGGCCGGCATTGTGTGCAAGTGAGTGTGTGTGAACAGATTGTGCAGTTTAAAGAACAGTGATGAACATTGGTGGACATCACAGCTGTCTTATTCTATCGGTTCTCTATCTCCGTTTAATCCCACTGTTTACATTCCACAGAAAAAAAGCAAAGTGCTGATTCCCTGACAGCAAAGTGCTGATTTGCGTAGAGTTAAAATAGGAAGACGGGATGGTAAACAACAAACAGATGTGGGGCAAATTCGGGCATGGTATGGCATCTTGAGTAATCAACACAATACTGCTGATGCAAGAGGAACTGCTTGTCTAAATACTTTACTAAGGAAGAAGACAGCACCCTGCCAATGCCCCCCTCTGTAGAACAGAACTGTGGGCATGCAGTCAGGTCTCATTTTGAGAGCTCGTCTTATACACAGGGAGGCTGTAGTAGGAGGTTAACCCACCTATGTGAACATCAAGTGCTGCGGAGGACTTGTCTGTGGTTGGGTCGCTGATGAGCACGGCTTTGAGGCCGTTGGTGAACTCAAGGCCTCTGTAGACCCGCTTGTCCTCTGGGGATTTGATGATGTCGCTCACAACCCTCTTCACGGCCGGGTCTGACATGCTGAGGGCCTGGGACGACAAAATGCTGCAATAAACATGGCAAAAAGATTATTTGCAGTTCATTTGCAGGTGGATGCCTTTTACAATATTGCAAAAAATTATTTGTGATGGCATCATTGTGGGTATATTGTCAACAGCTACTTAAGTTGTATGCCCATTCCACAAAATTACTGAAATTAAAATCTGACAACCAATTCTATTGGGAGATGAAACAGAAAACCTGACAACATGATGAAACAATCCCCAAATAGCGTTATATTGTTCATTACACATGAGGGCTGGATATTTCAGTGACTGTTACCATCGCAAAAGAGGCCTTAGCCAAGTGCTTGGATTATTCAGTAAGCATTCCCCCGTACTATATCAAACAACGTTACATCCACTGCCATACAAAACGTAGTCTACACATTTGCGTCTACAAACAAAGCCATCAGCCAACCGCCCGGCATCACCACAGATGAGAAGGATCACCTGTCTCCCCACATCTACTTATCTAACGATGCCGGCTTATTGCTAACTTCTCGCATTCTTCCTATTCACGCGGGGCTTTATAGCGAAGATACACTACCAGCTACTGAGTGGGTTCTTCTGTGTTCTACTCTTTTACTGAATGCTACAAATCGAAGGCGAAATGTTACTTTAATCATGTCATGATGATCATGTAATCATACAATATAGCTGACAGCAAACACAACGCTGTCTGGAAATGTGTGGTTTCCGAAAACGCATTCAATTCTGGCATGTTGCTTTCCTGCCAGTGAATGTGACATTAATTCAAAATTGAACTAATCGACAGCTGTGTCGACAATTAGCTAAAAGGTTGCTGTGACCAAGTAGCAGTGGATGACATTGTCGCACTGTAATTATCAAGAGTGCAGTAGCTGCTACAACAGGGCGGCCTGTTTGGAGGTAGCATGCTTGCTAGCCAAAGCTAATTTTAGGTAACGGTGTACGTCAATATCATAGACAGTACCCCAGATGCCTGACCGTGAGCGTAGGTATGCCCGAGTAACATTAGTTAGCTTGCTGGGCGAAACATGTCAGCAAATTAGCAGAGCTAACGTTAATGAACGTAAATCTAGCAGCAACATGTTACAAAATGTATAGGGTTAAATATAATTGTAAGTTCGTGTAAAATACCGATGGTTCAACTTGGAAAATCTTTAAAATGTACGTTCCTGTACCGCAGTGCCAAGAATAAGTTTCATAAACCTGGCTGGCTTTTCTATGAGCACCCTGCCCTGTTTTTTCCATTTGCTAATGTTAGCTTAACGTTAGAGCTAGCTATTTCGGCCTGCTAACTGTTGGGTAACGCTAGCTTTCGAATAAAACCACTTTTAAAAGCAACGATCGATCGTGACCAAACACTTCATAAATTACACGCACAGTCGTTGTAAGCTATGTCACTTTCTTACTTACCTAAAACTGTGGATATATTGTCGACAGGTGCTTAAAATACGTGGGATTCTCGTCAACTGGGCCGGCCGGCTAACACATTGCAGCATTCTCTAGACTTCGATAACAAAAAGCGTCTGCGTCTGACATCGCCATGACGGAAAAGGCATGACCAATCAAATCAGAGTGACTCCCGTCACTGTACGATTAACCTAATTAAATGAGAAGGATTGCTAAAGCAGAAGCCACTTCTCCCTCTGTTGTTTCTTGATTTAACTGGGAAGTTGTCGTCTTTATTAACAGAAACCAATATGTGAAGCCAATGCACATGTTTTAATACGATAAATGATTGTTTGGTCTCAAACTGCAAACTATTTGAAGCTATGGAAATGGAAAGGGAATAGCCTAGAACTAGGCTCTGAACATAAGTAAGACTTACCAAAAACAATGTAATAAGAGGAGACGCATCACTCAAAAATCCTCCATAGAAATGTCGTACGGCAACGTAGTGTTAAATGGTGTTGGTGTTGGAAAACTCATGAGAAAACTGGAACAAAGATGGATGAAAGGCGGAGCAAAACAGCCTACTTTTTATTTTTTTTATTAATATTAGTTGTTTTTGTCCCCCCAAATCCTTTATCTAATCATGGTAACATAAACAATACCACAGAGGGTAAAGCGAGACAAACCAAAAATTAACCTACACAATCTGTATGCACCTTTTAGGCTAAAGGCTGGGGTATTTCAGATTTTATGTAGCCTAGGCCTAATAGGGAAATGATACGGTTAATCTTTTTTGAGTCATTCAAAATTCAGTTAGGCTGACTACCGTAATATTCTTGATTTAACAAGAGTAGGAAAACATAAATTTTTGTCATTGCATAAAGAACACTGTTTAATAGAAGAATCCAAGTTAAATTTACTTCTTCATCCATGAAGTAAACAATACTCCAAACACCTTTCTCTATCCAGTCCTTATAAAACATAGATTTACCCTTATGTAAAATGTAGCCTACCTTTTATTCCATAGAAGTCTGTGGGGTGTTGTAGAGCACTTTCCTGTCACCAACAAGTGCAGGCTGGCCGCTTCCGAAATGGCATACAGCTGTAGGCCTACTACATACTGTAGTACTGGGTCTGGGAGATGTCTTTTTGTAGCATATTGAAGAGATTGTCTGCTTTTTTGTTTACATAGTGCACTCAATCTAATCATTTACTGAATTGAAGACTCTGCTTTGTAAAACTTTCTTGACATGCTGTACAAATTACCAAAACAAATAGTTCAGCAAAAATAAATTACAAGCCTTGGAGTATGTAGCACACCATTATGCCATTTCAAGAATCACCTACACAGTCTTGTTGCAGAGGAGTGTTAATGAAGTAAAAAGAAAAAAAAAATGGTCAGGATCAAGTATTCATTTCAGTATCTCATAATGAGACCCTCGTGGGTTCCCCAGAAACCATGTGTCACCAAGGACACAGTACCTCCACCCATAAAACCAACTGTGCAACATGGTGTGCACCAACTCTTTAGGAAGGCACAAGCTGCTCCCAAAGCACCCACCCAGACAGTGGTGCATCCACCACACTACTGCATTCCGAGATGTCAGACCAATTGTGTGCAGAGGTAGTTTGAAAGACAACTGCTTCCGCCCCTTGGGTTGAGCCCGATCTATCTGTCATACATTTTGAGGTTAAAATCTGGCTTGTCAGGCCCAGTAATAACCATATTAAAGGAGACATCTGTGGTGAATCAATCTATAATCCTGCTGTTAGGCTACAGGTCACAGTGCTGTTGGTCAGTGAAAGAACAAGGAAATTTGGTACAACAGACACCAAATAGGCTAGTGAATCAACTGCTATCACTGCACTCACATTCAGTTTCATTTTGCTATGCCCCATTCAGTTAATGTTCATTTATGTTGTAGCCTATCAAATTCTCTAGCTTTTTTCCATTAAGTGACCTTGAACAATTATTTTAAAAAGCCCCAAAATATATCTTTAAAAAAACAGAAAGTGATTCAGGAAATTAGAGTTGTGCAAGTAACCCTAGATGCGTTGTATCTGTGGATTTGTGCGCCACCTAATGGTCTTGTTGGGATCTTTTTGCACCCAGTCCCTATATTTACCGGTATTTTATTACAGTGTAATATTATTGTTGTTTGTATCATATACTCTATTTTATTATCTTATATTATTCTATATAATTGTAATATTATTAGTGGCCTATGTAATACAAAAGCTCAATTTATATGTAGACTACAACTTCTCGATGTATGACATTAAATCTGTCATAGTCAAACATGTCTGTTTTCCGGTTATGTATACCATCTTATCATATTTAAACAGTGGCTTGTGTTACAAGACGGGCCTGACTATTGACCTTGATGGAAATCGTCGTTTAACCTAATTCAAACCTGCGATGGACTGTGACCTCTTCGTTTGCATGCACCAATGCGCGTTCTTGCACCAGTTTTACGTTGCCTAAGCTGGACATTCCAACCCACCATGTGAATGATAGGGAACTGACAGTGAAAAGGGGACTTTTATAAAACTTCTGCTTGCTCCTCCCTCAGACAAAAGCGTTGATAGGCTATTTGACAAAACTCTTGTGTAGTCGGTCGACTTCAGCGAGCAGCTTTGCTAGTTTAATTCGAAAAGGGCAGGTGAACTCCAACAGGAATGGATGGAGAATCGAAAAAATGTGTTGCGATAGTTGGAGGTGGTTTGGTAAGACGCAAAAACGAAACTGGCGCTCTGATTTTAGAATAGACAACTTTATTGAAGTAGGCTAGCCAACTGTTTGTCATAAACGAAATGATAAGAGTTAAACATGCAAGTTAGACCTACAACAAAGTAGTGATACCAGTGAACACATGTCAAAAGGCGACCTCACAGTTCTATTGCAGACTCACACTTAACTGGAATTTCAGCATTCAGTACTATCATTGCTGTTGTTGTAGTTGTTGTTGTTGTTGATGATATTGTTATTTTTATTTTCTCATCTGAAATTTAATTGCTTAATGTGATCTTTCACAGCCTGCTTATTGATATAATTTTAGGTGGGTGCATTGCATGCCTGTTTCCTAGCAAAAAGAGGTTTTCAAGTGCTGCTGTTTGAATCCAGAGAAGGTAGGCCTAATTGAATCCAAGGCGGATTAACATGTTTAAAAAATAACTGTGACCTTAATATAGATAATACATGTATATGCAATTCTTCCTGTATTACCTGACTTTCAGACATCAGACAAGCCAAAGTGGTGCGTGGCAGAAGTATAAACTTGGCCCTGTCTCACAGAGGGCGCCAGGCCCTGAACCATGTTGGCATGGAGGAGACGGTGGGTGTTTGTCCGATTTCAGTCTCCTTTCACTGTGCCTGTTTTCAGAATTGTAAGACATCAGCCTGAAATTTTGGCTCTGTACAACTACAGACTTAATACATTTGTTAAGCATCTCCCTTCCTGAAGCCTATCAAGACTCCCAGTCACTTTCGCAAGATGTTTTAGTGTGTGGGATAAACAGTTCTAAGCCTATTGTGAATCCACATTTAGCACACAGAGCCCTGTTACCCATGCCTCACCAGGCCCTGAATCAGAGGGGAGGTTTTACACTTGCATGACTTTTCAGCATGAAGGATTTTGGCTTTCAGTGTCAGCTCTCCAAACATCAGCTTGCAGTGAGGAATTTGAGGATCTCTGAGCAACTGTTGAGAGCAACTAGCAGGGCAACTTGTAGAGCAGTCTCAAGCAAAGCAAGAATCATATTGTTGCATTGTTGTATTGTGTTCTATGGGATTGTGCAGTGCTTTTGAATGTATAGATCTGCGCGCCCAGTGGAGAACAACTCTCAGAGGTGTCACAGATAAATCAGGAATCCAATTGTTATACATAATGACCACTGTGCTACATATTGGATGACTATGGAATATTGTTTTTTTATGATTTACCAGTAGATGTCACTGTACTCATTCTGTCGATAAAATTGAGACCCATGCCAGCCTATATGTAAGGGGAAGATAATTTTCTCTTTTTCCCATTTTTAATTGAAATACAGATTGTGTCCAAAGGCATCCCTATGAATGCTCGCATGATCCATTCCTTGAATGGGAAGAGGACTCCCATTCCATATGGAAAGAAAGGCCAGGTGAGGACACGCCATTCAAAAAAATAAAAAAAATCACAAAAGTTACATCATCTGCAACCCTAAATATGAATCTTTAGCACATACAGAATACATCAGTGCAAACACTATTTGTCCTTCTGCCTAAACCAATAGGATGTCAGCAATCGAGTAGCCCATCTATTAATCATTACCTGCCTTGTGTCCATACCATCTTTGACAGCAGTCAAAAGTTAGCATGTTATTGAGCACCAATTCTTGTCATGAAGTTTTGCAGTAAAAGAAAGGTCTTTTGAAGAGCTCGCTTGAGTCATTCGATTCAACGCTTACGAAAGACCCTCAGCCTTGAACCTTGGACCCATTTGTCTTTCACTCATCTACCATATTAAAAAGCCTGGGATTTGCGCTTTAAAGGAACACGCCACTGATTTTTGATATTTATGTATTTGCATTGTGCCCAAGTATTATTCAAGAAAACACTTAT
>JASCIP010000037.1:11972820-11983310 GCA_034783695.1 Sardinella gibbosa | reverse complement strand
TGTCTGTGGGGGCGCGTATGTGGTGAGGGCTGGGTTTCTTCCAGAGATGCCAGCTGTCTGTGCAATGCCTTCAGTAGCCACAAGAGGGGGCCAACAGGAATATTCTTACTCCATTATGGAGTTGAGGAACAAGCAGCTCAGTGCAAGGTCAAGTCAACAGCGCGTGAAGCCCACCCTGAGTCCACCTCACTCCCAGAGAGCGGCTCAGGGAAGAGCTTAAGGACTCTTCGACTCGCAGGGAATCCTTAAGGCGGCCAATCCCAGCGTTCCTAATGGCTTGTTATGAGGTTGAAAGGTCACCCTAGTTATTTTGCCCTCGACCACCCATGGCCCCCCTCAAACCCCTCCTCCCACCCCCCAAAACGCCCCCACCCCCAGCCCAGTCCCCGGCGCCAGACCCTGAATCCTGCTCCGCTCAGCCCCACCCTAAAACAACAAACTCTGGGGTGAAGGAGCGAGCACCGCCCAAAATTACCCCTTTTTCCCCCGCCTAAGTCCGGCCTTGTTTTGGAACACCAGAGTGTGTGTGTGTGTGTGTGTGTGTGTGTGTGTGTGTCTGTCTGTCTGTCTGTCTGTGTCTGAGAAGAGTCAGGTCTGAGCTGATATGTCCTCCAGGTCTTGTGAGTGAGACGTGTGTGTTTATGTGTGTGTATGTGTGTGAGAATAGTAACATTTGAGCTTATATGTCCTCCAGGTCTTGTGAGTAAAGTGTTCCCTGTGGACCAGCTGGTCTCAGAGGCCATCAAGTCCGCGGAGAAAATCGCAGGCAACTCCAAGCTGGTGTCAGCAATGGCCAAGGAGGCTGTCAACGCAGGTCAGTTAACAACACAGTGATAAGTCATGTGTTTTTATTTACTGGTCTGTTTATTTGTTTGTCTCCCTATGCCTCTCGGCTAGTTATTTCCAGGGAAGAGCCATTGGTGTTTTTAGAGGTGAACTGGAGTTTGGGGGAGTGTGAGATCCCCACTGGTGTCACTCACATACTTATTTCCACATAATTAACGCTCACTTGGCGTGTCTGGTTTTCAGCGTTCGAGTTGACGTTGGCCGAGGGGAATCGTCTAGAGAAGAGGCTCTTCCACGCCACCTTCGCCACGGTGAGTAGCCTGTCCGTCTGGTCTGGGATTGGGAATGCTGTGTCTGTCTGGGATCAGATTGGGAACGTTTTGTGTGAGTGTTGGACACCTCTGACTGGAATTCTCTCCGTTCCGTTGCATTGCAGGAGGACAGGAAAGAAGGGATGACTGCATTCGTTGAAAAGAGGAAAGCTGACTTCCAAGATAAGTAAAAGAAGTCCGGTGGAAACTTTGGACTGTCGTTGGATAAATGATTTTGGGTTGTTTAGTTCCTGCTATCGGCTGGATGCTGAGAAGAGCGATGCCTTACTCGGGTTTTCTGCCTGACTAACTAATCAGAAGGCCAGACCAGACATGCTTACAGAGTCTCTGTAATACACCACTACTTGGAAAACTTACACACACACACACACACACACACTCCCCTGCACACACACACAAACACTGTTGATCAACACTGTTCTCTTTGCCTTCTCTTTTCTTGAGTCCATCATGTTTTTGATACATTTCCTCAAAGGAGCGTTTTTGTCTCTGGAGTGTTTGCTGAATAAAATGTAGGCTGTGTAACCAGAATTGTTTGGATTGATTCTTATCATTCGGTTCAAGTAAGATCAAGTGTCATGTGTAAGGACAGGATTTTTCCCACACCAAAACTTAAACAGAACTAACATACAATATACAAACACCAAAATGGGTCACAAACACAAACTTTTTTGTGAAGAGTATAGGCTACAAAAAACAAGTATATTTCCATCTCCTGATCTGTCATCAGTAGAATTTATCATAACATGCAATTACTAAAGATAATGAAGCGTAATGAAGGCCCAGTCACTGGTTTTACACCTCATTAAGCATTGTGATGTTCCAGTCCAAAAACCTTTGGATAACACTCTTAAGATCACTTCAAACACAGAGATGCGGAAAAACAATACAGAAGAGGTTGTCAGTACTTGAACACAGTATAGCTTGCCAAAATACTGGAAATGTGTCTAACGGAAAAAAAAAACAGCAATGAAAGCGCACGCCATCTTTTACTGAAGGTTTGCACCGCAGACAGCCATGAGACGCTAGATGTCGCCACGGAATCACAGCGGAATTATTACGTTGCGCTAATGATGCTTTGTCTCAGGAATATATCCCCCCAGATAACATAACAGGCTCTTTCGCGCTATAGAATGCGCAGTGGGTCTTATGGGTAAAGTATTGTAAATAGTGCTTAAATTCTATGTTTAAAGCATAAATGTATATGCTGAAATTAGACACATTTGCAGGCCTTGTTTTATAAATATTTCCCTGTTTTGCAATTTGCTTGATCATAAAAAAGATGCACTACCGTTTAATACAATTAAGATGCCCTGCAGTTTAAATGATGAGCAAACTAGCTGTTGTCTTATCCAAGTTATCTTCACGCAGACCTACACCATACAGGTAATCCTACAGAAATCACAGAACCAGATTTAATTCTTTAGTTTTAAATCCATTTCACAAATTACTCGATTACACAGTAACACAAATTACTAAACAAACGTGGCGGCATTCTTATTTGTAGCCTATAATGCACTGACACAGTTTTACTGACCATTCTCATTAATTTAATTTGTGGTTAAGGTCCGCTCTGCTTATTCAAGTGAGGATTTTTCCACAGTGAAGAAACGGAGAACGGGGGAATTGCTGCAACTTAGGCTACCTGCCATTTAATAGCTACACTGATATTATTTCATGTTTTGTAATGTCTTAAATGTTTAGGCCTAACGATAAGGGGCTACCTAAAGATAAATACGATTTAATATATTGTGTGAATATATTTGTGGCTTTAATAGAGTTTGAATGATTTAGTAGTTTGATGTTATTTTTATTTTAACACTTTTGAAGACTAACTGGTCCTTCTATATTCCCTCTGATCTACGACTGTTTCTTTCCATTTCCCTCTTTTCTGAAAAGACTTCCAGATTGTGTTGTGTTGTTGTGTTTTATGTGTTTAGACTAAACAATAAATGCGTAATTTTACCAAAATTCGAAATAAATTGCGCAAATAAATTCCATGGCACCATCCCAAGTGAGCTGAATGCCAGAACACCACAATACCTACTTTTTTAGGCAAGAAATATTCGAAGCGTCTGGGAGAGAATGGGGCCATAGCGGATTTGATTAGAGAGGGGACTTTTTTTCATTCCCATTCTATCATTTGAAGGCACTTTCCCTCTATGATCTCTACTTCTTCACACGGCGCCTCACTATATCTTCACAGGTCCATAGCCTAATTGATTTTTATTTTCATTCAGTATCCTCCCGCAGTGGCCATTCTTCCCAACCCTTGGAACAAAACTTCTGAAAAGGCCGAGAAAAAACGTCTCCGTCCGCACCGCGGAGAGAGCACAAAGGTTTCCTTAAAGAGAGCAAAACAGTGGTTCCGCTTTGATGTCTATCCCCTGCTAACCAAAGGTCAAAATAATAAATGTAGACCCAATTGAGGCGCTCCGCGGAGACAAAGGGGGCAAAACGTTACATTCTGGCAGCCGCAGACCCTCATAGCGTGATAAACTCATTTCAAAAAGCAGAACCAAAGACAACGCAGCATGGCTCCCCGCTTAAAGAAAGGAGCTTTCAAACTGATCAGACAGTCTTGGCTCCTCCGAGCTTCTTTTCTTTTCCCCATCAGTCTCTCTCTCTCTCTCTCTCTCTCTCTCTCTCTCTCTCTCTCTCTCTCTCTCTCTCCACTTCTCCGCTCTTTCACTGACTTTGGCGCAGCTGCTTCGGCGCGTCCATTGAGCCGAATAAAAGGAAATTTCCTCCAAACGAAATGAGCTGCACCTCATCACAAGAGAGAGGAAAAGTCACTTGTCATTAACACTACCTGCACGTCCGCCGCGTTAAGTTGGAGCTCTGAGCAATATATGAGTATTGGCCTACATTTTCATTCTCTGTGCCTCTTTAGTTTGGCAACTACTCTCGACCTAATACTGCCCAAAATTCCACCGGTGCGCTTTAAGCGCATATCTCCCCATCTAAGAGGGTGAGGGTATATGGTTTTGATCAGAGATATTCTCATAATATGGCATTCCTGACATCGGAGACACTTCAACAGACAACATCGTGACTCAGAATCGCATTAAAATCTTAAAAGTGTCAAAAATAAACATTAAAAGGTGAGAAGTATTAAACCTGCAAGTATTAGTCACCTATGTTGCATCAAAACATGCTTGCAAATAACCTCTCATTCACGTTGAAAAAAAGATTAAAATTAAGCATTATGACTGACAATAAAATTGGTTAATAACAGTTAGCCTATCTTATGATTTGTCATATTTTGAGGTGCTAACACTGAATATTTAGTAGCCTATAGCAATGTAGGCCTATACTGTATATGTTTAGCTTCGACCTTCATCAGTGTACATGTCCCATTTATATGAAAAAAAACTTCTTTACACAACCCTTATAATTAGGCTATTTTATAGCATTATTAAGTGTAACAATGGTCATTCATTTATGCCATGTAAAGAAAGTTCTATATGTGTGTCTTATTGTGTTTTAATATTCAACTACAATTTTAAAATAGCCTAAGCCTACCCAGTCTGGTTTAACAATTCTGACATTTTTTTAATTTCTTATTTTGTAACTTCTGCAAAAGTTGCACAAATACAGCAGTGACTTCAGAAGACTGTGTCTCCAGTCTGTGACATGACACGAGCATCTAAGCAGGGGGGGCATAGCCTAGAAGTGGACGAGCTCTTCCTTATTCAAGCTCTCAGCAGACAGGATAAAGATCCACTTACCAAAGACTGTCCCTCATTATGGTTACTGGGGTATACTGTGTATCAGAGAGTTAGCAAAATGTCTTTTGTAAATGTGGTTTGTCATTTCGAGGTTGCCCATGTATCTTGCCACAGAAGAACTCAATATGTTTGACTCTAGTGAGCTTGTGTCTCATCACCATCAAGAACCTCTCATTGCACTAAATTAAGATGGAGGACTGTTTTAAAGTAAAGCTCTTCGTTTGGAGTAATTATAGTTCCTGCCAGTGGGCTACATCATGTGCTGTATTTTTTTTGTTGTTGTTTTTGTTTTGTTTAGTCCCCCCCACCCCCCACCTCCCAAATAATAGCCTAGCCTATATAATAAAATTCAGGTTAAGATCAGTCATTTGAACTCTAGTGTTTAGTTAAAACACGTTTAGTTAAAATTTAAAAGGTCATATGGGCCCTCATGCCAAACTTATAAAATTCACTGGAGTCGCTGGTTACATTTCCGAATCCCCGAAACGTCACCATCACGGAGCCTGTCAAAGAACCAATCAATGATCAGTAAGATCACGCTGCCTGCTGGTCTCTGTCAAAGAGTCTGGTGACAGCTCGCTTGCGCTACCATGGTTGTGTTAAAGGGAATACCTTCTCTCCTGTCGCCAGAGCTGTTGTACGCCTTGGCAAAAATGGGTCATGGCGATGAACTGGGTAAGTACTGCACTGCATAAATATACCCCATGAGCTGAATTCATGGTGCCAGCGTAAGCTTATATTAGCAAACAAGCTATCGTTAGCATTGACTGCGAGGGCGTGTAAGCGATAATTGTATACCATGTTACAAGACAGAATGTTGCGTTCCAGACGAACACACAGGGAAACATAGGTGTGATCTTATTTACAGACCGATTCTACAATCTGCCATGATACATTTTCGTGTGGTAGGCCAGTGGTGACCAACCCCCTTTCCCAAGGCAGCGATATTGAACTTTTATGTCATTGTTGGCTAATATTTATGCGTTTTCATTTGGCTTTGCTTGAAAATACTGCTGACACATTGTTACTTTTGCGTTAGAATAACCCAAAGTAACTGTTACTTTGTGTTCCCATTGTATTCTTCCTCCAGTACTGGCGGATGCCAACTTCCCCGTGTCATCCGTGTGTAAATGTGGACCTATTGAGATCAGAGCTGACGGTACGTTTAGCACACGACACACTGGATGAATTCCTGCATTCAGTAGAGTGACTTTGCGACACGTCTTGAAAATGAAAATCGCTTTGTGGTTTACATGTGTTTTAAATGCGTCTTTGCAGGTTTACAAATCCCGGCGCTACTGGAGGCTATTCTGAAGCTTTTTCCTTTAGACACATACGTGCGGAGCCCGGTAAGATCAATGCTTTTCAGCAACAGGTGTGCAGCTAGACTATTCTGCGATAATGGCACAGACCGACAGCCCTGACCTACAGTGTGTCAGCGAGGCATATCGACAATGTTTCAGAAGTTGCTATTTGCACATTTCAGTGTCTGGAAAGTGTAAAAAAGGGGAATTGTGAAAATATGCATTTAAGAATGCCTAGGAGAATGTACAGGGTAGGGTAGGGTATAGAGGCCATAGAACGCATAATGTTTGAATATTAAAACTCAGGGTGTGACCTCCTGGAGGCCTGTTGACAATTTACTATAACTGATCCTACATGTAAGCAATTCATTTATTTGTTTGCTACTTAAGTATAGGCTACCTGTACTCACCAACGTGACTCAACGGAGTCTAATCTACTCTATTGTTATTTTGACACCTCGTCAGTAGACTCATTTTATGAGGACAAATTGTGCCAAATAGTGACCTATAATTTCTGTTGGCTAAATTTAAGATGATTTAAGAGGAAATTCTGTATTCTGTACTCTTAAGTGACTTTTAAAAGCAGTGCTGATTAGGCTATGATCCTGTTTCAGGCTGCTGTTATGGACTTGGTGGACAGCGATAAGGAGAGTGGACTACAGACACCAGTTTGGACAACATACATTCAAATGATCAAACAGGCAGGATCACAGGTAGTGTGTGGGTGTCTTCATGTGTGTGGATGATCATACATTGGATGATAGTACATTACGCACAAAATATCTTTCACCAACAAATGGCCATTGCATGTGTCTATGTACACACACACACACACACACTCACTGTGCATGGATGCTTAGACTGTGAGGATGACAGATTAAGCACAACCCATTATAAGTGCAAGTGGTTGTTGGGTAGTAGACAACCTGTAAGCTTTATAGCCGCGTTTTTTATTTCACTCCAGTTCAAGTTCGATTCAATTTATATTCATGTTATCAGGGTGTGTATTTGAAATTTTATTTAGAATGATTTCAGCAGGACCAACACTTCACAGTTAGATTTTAATGGAACTGCCACAATAATTAGATTGTCTCCCCTGTCATATAAATTCATTGCTTGTGTTGCTGTATAAATGTATAAAATAATGCAGTCTTATTGTTCATTAATATTTAATGCGCTGATTGTGTTGGTATATAGATGTCCATATCAACGCTTGGTTGTTGAGTATTAATGCCGTGTTGTGTATTTGCATAAATAAACTGACTCTGTTGCTGTAAATGTGCATATTAATGTTGTGATGTTGTGTATTAATGCCATGTTGTTGAGTATTAATGCCGCGTTGTTGTGTATTCTCTTGCTGTTAAAGGGCGGATTGGAGACCGTGGAGAGATTCGCTTTTTATGAGAGAGCTAAGAAAGCATTCGCTGTCGTGGCAACAGGGTAAGATATTGCCAGTAGTAGTTGAAACTAATTCAAACATTAATGACTAATTAACTAGATGCTAATGCATCTTTTTTTGTCAGTTTACAGGATTTTGTTATACAATGTTTGTGTGTGTGTGCAATGCTGTGCATGTGTGTGTGTTTGTGTGTGTGTGTGTGTGTGTGTGTGTGTGTGTGTGTGTGTGTGTGTGTGTGTGTGTGTTTATTTGGAAAATGTACAGCAGCAAAGGCCTGCCCAGTGTCTTCCTCTTAATTTATTTCACAAAGGTGTGCATAAAATTCTATTTAGCGTTAGCCGCTCAGCGGGGGCAATTCACCTTTATTCAACCATTTGTTTTGTTCCCCCCTTTTTTTTATTAACGGCTGTCGAGGAACACGCTTCGGCTAAATGCTAATTTGAGCACGCAAGTGTCGGGTATCGGAAAACAAAAAGCGGCCTCTGATGTCTTCATTCGCTTGCAGTTGACTTCCCCCGGTGCTAATGCCCGTCTTGCACAGCATCCGCAAGAGCACTTCCCTGTGAAAATGCCACTCCATTGAACAATTAATTATTCTAATGATAGAGCAGGACTCAACAGTGCCTTTCTAGTGGCGAGGAAGAGAGCTGACGAGAGCGGGAGTGGGAAAAACATGGAAGAGGGAGAACGAGAGAGAGAGAGAAAGAGAGAACGAGAGCGGGCAAGAGAGAGAGTGAAAAAGAGAGAGAGAGAGAAAGAGAGAGAGTGTGTGAGGGGATCAGAAAGCACAGTCAATCCCCACAGTAGCAGAAGTGACACACATACAGGGAGGGTTGGGGTTAATCCGGAGTGGTGCACAGAAATAGGTGAGCTGTCTCACACTGAGAAGTGTGCCACAAAGCAGCAACAGCAGAGGCGGTGGTGGTGGTGGTGGTGGTGGTGGTGGCGGAGGCAGCCAGCACCCAGCTCCAACGGGTGCAGGGATTCCACTCACACAAACAGCTCGCCCAGGGCTACGGGTTTACACCACAATTGACTCTTTACATTGCATGAGAGATGCATACATGCACATATACTGTACAAACGTACTGTATGCATTTGACATACATACTGTACATGGCCATGACAGAAATGCTTCTCAGCAACCAAACTGTGTCAGTGAGGTTTTTTTTTTTTTTTTTTTCAAACACGTCGAGCATTCAAAACGATCAATGAGTGGTGTCCACACAGGCCAGACCATGTTAAATTTCTCAGTTCACTCTGCATTAGGCATTTCCTCCTGGTCCGCCTGCTGCTTCTAAACCCCACATACACACACACACACACACACACACACACACACACACACACACACACACACACACACACTCCCCTCCCCACCTCTGTATCTGTGGAATAATGTGGCTTCGTCCTCGTCTGCATATCTCTAATGACTTGCCGTGCTCCAGATGAGAGGTTAATTGATGCAGAGGGAGGTGTGATCCTGGCTGCAGCCCGGGGCAATGGAGCGGCCAGCAGAATTCAAAAGAGAAATGACCGGAAACAGGAGGGGCACGAGCTGACGGCTGAAAGATGGAAAGAGAAAAAAGAGAGGAGAGAGGGAGAGAAAAGAGGAAAGAAGAGAGAGAGAGGAGAGGAGAGGAGAAGGGAGGAGAGAGGATGAGGCTCTGAATGGCATCCTTTTTTCTCACCGTGACGTGCCGAGTCGGGCTGAGCCGCACCGGTGTGCCGGCTCCTGTGAGCTTTTAACCTGAACTGGGTCAGCGCCTGTTCTGGGCTTTTCTTTCTCTCTCCCTCCCTCCCTCCCTCCCTCCCTCCCTCTCTCTCTCTCTCTCTCTCTCTCTCTCTCTTCTTCTTCTTCTTCTTCTCTCCATCTCTCTCCTCTTTTCAAAGCCCTGTCAGAGCTGCCTGTGCCTGTGCTGGTGCCTCTACTGCCTCAGTCACTGCCTATGCCCTCTCTTCTTCCTCCTCCTCCTCCTCTTCCTCCTCCTCTTCCTCCTCCTCCTCCTCTTGCTCCTGATGCTGCTGCTGCTGCTGCTGCTTTTGCTGCCGCTGTTGCCACTGTACCAGGGGAAGCAATGCTTTGCCACCGCCTTGCCCCCAGCCTGCAAAAGTGTGGTGTGAAATTCACCACAGACGCTGCCGCTTTATGGCGCCCGGATCGCCGTGGTAATCTGGGGGTTGGAATAAACAGTTGCTACAGGAAACCGTTTTCTCCCAACACCCCCCCCCTCCCCCCTCCTTTTCCCTTTTTAATCTTTTGAACTGCGCAGTTGAGAAATCATGTAAGCCCCCGATGAAAAATGAATGTCTGTTTTTCTTTCATTCTCTCTCTCTTTCTTTTTTTTATATTTTTTCTCTCTCTATCCCTCATTCTTTCTGTCTCTCCCACTCTCTCCCCAATCTCATAAAAAAAAGAAAATGATCTGAAACCCTCTCTCCTTCTCCTCTCGACCAGCATCTTGTTGTGACAGCCATTACATGCAGGGCATCTCTCAGAGCCAACAACAGGGAGAGATAGAGAGAGAGAGAGAGAAAGGGAGGGAGGCTGTGGATAGGCAAGGGGGGAAATAAAAAAGAAAAGGGGAGGGGAGGAGAGGTAGGGGGAAGGGGGTGTTGTAGAGGATTGAAAGAGACAGAGAGAGAGAGAGAGAGAGAAAGAGAGAGAGAGAGGGAAAAGGAGAGAGAGAAAAAGAAAGGGAGGGAGAGAGTTTTTCCTGGAAGCAAGTTAGAACCGGGTAATATTTTAGTGTTACTGCTCCGGTCCGAATACAGAGAAACCTGGCAGACTGTTCCTACAGTGACTCACTGAATATATGAATATGCTTGTGACAGAGATGGAGAGAGGGAGGAGAGAGAGAGAGAGAGAGTGAAGGGAGAGAGAGTGAAGAGAGAATGGGAGAGCATGACAGAGTGAGAGAGAATCTCACCTACGCTT
>JASCIP010000037.1:11161813-11171921 GCA_034783695.1 Sardinella gibbosa | reverse complement strand
ATCAATTAATTCACAGAATTATCCAATATGCCCATGTATATGTATGTATACGGTAAGGACCAGTTGGAGTACACTGTCAGATAAAAAGAAACTTACGGAATCCAGGAAGCATATCCACCTTTGCACTGGACCAAAGCAGCGTCGGTCAAACATTCAGGGTCACGGGGTTTCATTGTTACTTGTAGGTGAAAAGTCCAGTTTCGTCCATCCGCTCGATGTCCAGGGAGGGTGGAGGAGAGGAGAGGATAAACAGAAAGGGGCGTGGAGACAAACGCAAAAAAGAGATTTTAAGTGAAAAACAAAAAACAAACGGCAATGATAAACCAGATATATTTTTTATTTAATTGGCGGTGGTACTCTCAGATATCCACCGATGTCTGTTTGACCGCAAGAAACTTCTCTAACTGGACCGCTGTCTAAAATAAATACATTTCCATCTTCAATCACATCTTCAGTGCAAATGCGTTCTTGGTGACCGCAGAAACTCTATGGATCCAAAATATGACGGACACTGCGAGTTTGTCAGATTAAAACAACTTTTAGCACACACGAAGAGGGAGAGGGAAAAAAAAGGTACCCAGCCATTTGCATTCCTCGCAGGCTGTCCACTTGGGAAGAGCTAAAATTATTCACGCGCGTCAGCCGCGTGCACGTCGGTGTTGGCGAGGACTTTGCAGGCAGGCGCTCACATGTGGCGAAAACAGTCTTGTGTGAACAGCGAGCGAAGTGAGGGATGGACCGCTTACCATGTTTTTCTACCAGCCATTCTCAATTTAGCGTCCCCTCTTGCGGCGTGACGCAATACTTTTGTTTATTTTACTTTAAATAGAGATTAAGGTGGGGATATAGCCTAATGAAAGCTGTTGCAGAAAAAAATGGCAAGGTGTATGTTTCTGTAGCGCCTCGAAAAATCAATGGAGCGCGTGAAACGTCACTGACAACGGGTATTTGCCATGATGTCAGTCGCGCATCAGCCCTAACCACGGCCGACATTATAATGTTGGCGGCTTCGCAGAAAGTAAACAAAGACGGAGCTAATAGTTTGCCGGCTTTGAGTAGGCTGTCTCCCGCTGGTTATCGCTAAGCGAGGAGAATTAACAGCGCCCGGATAAACAGACAATTAGGGCAGGTGAATAAACTTGTTTGGTGGTGTTAATTACACGCTTAGCGCAAACAAAAGCTATGGTAAAGAATGTGAATTACCAGTAGCTTTTGTAAACCCATTCAGACTTTACACTTCACCCAAACAGCTAATTTCCGAGCTGCCTCCAAGGCCTTGTTCGTAATGGACCATAATCTATTCTGCATGTACACCATTCAACTCTGTACCATGACAAATATGGAGCACACCTGGCAATTCGGGCCTGAAATATTTAGATAGTAGGCTAGTCCAGCTCCTCTCCACATTATTGGCAGTGAGAGGGAGTGAGGGAGAGAGATTTTTTTTAACACTAGGACCACAGCCAGCCTCGAAATACCGCGGGTTATTTTCAGTCCAACAAGCTTTCCAACAAGACCAATTCAAGTGCCACTTGGAATTACTTCAGCAGAGTTTCGTATGACAGGAGAGCAAACAGGTTTGATCCTGGAGACACAACCTGCCCCAGCGATTCCAGCAAGAACTGCCGCCACCCTCCTCTCTGTCTCTCCATGTCATATACACACACACACATGCACACACGCCAGCGCGCACAGAGAGATACACACATACACACACAAATCTGCAAATTAATGTCATTATTCTTTGATAAACAGGATATGCTATTTTTTATCTGGGAATCAGCGGCAACTACTGACACAAATAAATGTTAAGGGCCTCGCCTTGCCACTGAGAAGGACAAAGACCCACACGGATGGTTGTGGAATGTAATTTTTAAGGAGGAAAAGTTTTGAATTCCTCAATGATTTTGTAAAAAGGCAGCTTAGGATAATTATGTCAGCTTTACGGCGAACAGATTAGCTGTAGTCTAGATGCTACATTTCGCTACGCCCAATACATGCCCTCACAATGTCCGCATTGTTCTTACCGTAGTGAACGCGCACAATTTTAACACCGACTAAGCCCTGTCTAAATAGCATATAAGGCAGTTTAGACGTTTTGTGTGAAATCATGAAAACCATACCGCCGTGACCTCTGACACAGCCCTCTAGCCAAACCTCGTGATAGATAGAGACGCAGCCATGGCATCTGGAATAAGGCGGTATAAAGGAAAAAATAGGCCTATTCGAAGTTTAGGCTACATCGGACTTTCCATAATTTTTGTTTGTTTATCCTGTTTTCACAAAATCGTTCCTTACATAGGCTCGAGATAAACAAATATACAGTAATATACAGTACGTCAGGTAGCCTGCGACAGTATGGTCTCACACGGGCAGACTTCCAGGATTGACCCGCAGCGCAGAGCAGAGGCAACTGTGGCGGCCGGACAACTGAGCGTTTGTTACGACGACCAGCCCTGCTAGCTGGCGTGGCTGGTGTCCGGGTGAACTATTTCGCTAGACACAAAATATTAAGCTATGCGATTCTATAATAATATATAACGAGCAAAATGCAATAAAATACACCGTCCAAGGAGTTGACAGCACTAGCTAGAGTATTTGCCGTTTACCCTAACAATGAGAAAAAAATGTGCATTTCACTCCCGGTTGATGGAACCTCATCTATGAATACGTTATCAGCTGTGCCTAACCATACCAGTACTCTCCCCATACAACATAATAAAAAGCTGGCTAACAGAAGGGCTATTCGCGCAGAACATGTGCGACTGAACCCCGCCATAAGCCTTTTATTTAAAAGTGGCTTCCCATCTTCGTATACCTGTCACCCCGGACCCCCCTCCCGCCGCCTCTCGCAGCCACATATCTTCTTTACCCTTAACGAGCCTCGTTAAGATCGCAATAATATTCCACCCACTAATTGCCCATTCCATTCAACAAATAGGCAAGCCTCGGCTTGGACTTCATGAGCCCGTAGTGGTGGAGGATGGCGAGGAGATTGGAGCGCCTGATAACCCCCCGTGCGTGCAGCAGAAGTGGTGAAAGCCTCTACGTACTGGCTAATGATTGGCACGCTTGACAGTGATTGGCAGGGCTGCCATGACAACCTCACAACGACACCAAGAAGACCAATAGAAAAGCGAAACAAAATATTTCAATGCTACACTCACGGTGGATTTAGGGGGAGATATTATGAGGCTGGTGTCATTAGGCTATAGCTATTGAATCATTCAATCTTTACTCGTCGTTTCTTTTCCTTGATAATTTTCTTTCTCTCTCAGGTCATTTCCATGGTGTTCAGATCCCCTTTAGAGCTTTATCCCTCCCATTTCTTCCTGCCAAACTTAGCTGATCGCCCTCTGCTCTTGGCGAGCAGCGCGCCCAGCACCAGGTCTCCCGAAGACTTGTCAATGTTTCAGCTACCGACCCTCAACTTCTCGCCGGAGCAAGTGGCGAGCGTCTGCGAGACGCTAGAGGAAACCGGAGACATTGAGCGGCTGGGACGCTTCCTGTGGTCTCTGCCGGTGGCACCGGGAGCCTGCGAGGCGATCAACAAGCATGAATCCATCCTCCGCGCTCGCGCCGTGGTTGCCTTCCACACAGGGAATTTCCGAGACCTCTATCACATCTTGGAGAACCACAAGTTTACCAAGGACTCCCACGGCAAACTTCAGGCCATGTGGCTGGAGGCGCACTACCAGGAGGCCGAGAAACTCCGCGGTCGTCCCCTAGGACCAGTAGATAAGTATCGGGTGCGGAAGAAGTTCCCGCTTCCCCGGACCATCTGGGACGGAGAGCAGAAGACGCATTGTTTCAAGGAGCGGACGCGAAGTCTGTTAAGGGAGTGGTACCTACAGGATCCATACCCCAATCCCAGCAAGAAAAGGGAATTGGCACAAGCCACAGGACTGACACCCACACAGGTCGGGAATTGGTTTAAAAACCGGAGGCAAAGAGACAGAGCCGCTGCAGCCAAAAACAGGTCAGTTTCTCTTTCTGTTTTCTAAAGTAAGCAATGAAATGAAAAAGTCTTCAACAAATAGGGTTTTAAAATGACAATATGCTTTGTATGGTTCATAAAGCTAGGAGGCGGAAGTGTAGACAGATATGGACGAGGGGGGAGAACTGAGGGTGCAGACTGGCGACATTTTTGTTTTTATCTCGAGTGAGAGGCAGCCAAATAGTAGACCACAGAACTGAGGACATGCGGTCCTAGCTACCCTTTAGGCTTGCATCACGAGATAAATACTATTCTATTACTGACAATTTAATAACTAATATTATGATAGAATGACTTCGAAAAATATAACTACTGTAGGGTATGTAAGCTATGTTAAGTTACACAAAGCAAAGCTTTGGCTACGGTTAGCTGCACTTCAGCCTCATCAGCCTCACCATGCCTTTCTAAACCCAAATAAATATTTCTGCACTGATTAGTTTATATAAAGTTTACTAAATTGAATGAAGTCAAATTCATAGATGCTTTTTGATTCAGCAGAGCAAAGTCAAGAGGGTTGGTTATTCTTACTCCACAAGTGAGTGTTTGGTTAGAAAACCTGTCAGCCTCGCTTGTTTGTAAAAACACAAACACTTTCTAAAACCTCTTCAGGCAAGAGTAAAGTGTTGCATGGCCTAATTATATCCATATACTAAAATATAGTTTCATTGTAAATACAATGGCGGCAAGAAATAGCCCTATAACATTTTGTAATAATTTGTTTGGGATTTCTCATGTCCCTTTAACAATGCAAATAATGTAGTTATAATATTTACACATTGTTAGTAGAAAGATTAACCTATATAATCTCCCCAACGGAATGACACTTGGTAAATTGGTTAATTTTTAGCTGCTACTTAATTTAAGTGCATATTATAAGCATAGCCTAACACCTTACAGCTAAAATTGTCGCAATTAATATCTGCTCTCAGCAATAGCCTATAACCTTGTGTAAATTCTTTATGATTAATGAACATACAGACTAGCCAGTAGGTGGACGTAATTTACAAATACTTATATTAATATTATTATTGTTGTTGTTGGGTGTGAAATGTGGTCTTTTAATCAATCCCTTATAGTCATAGCATGGTAGGCTACCTACCACAACCGAATACTATTTCTTATAGGCCTATCCATAATGTAGATGACCACAATTCATATAGGCTATACTTTGCATCTATTAGCCATATAAATAACAGTGAGACAATATTAATACATTCTTGTGTAAAACTAACAAACAAACAATGAATTATGGGATGTGATGTAAAAAATGTGACCTCGTCTACTATGAAAGACTAACAATCACATTCTTCAGGCAGTGGATTTAATCTTTCCCATCGACTGCAGATTACGTTAGGAGTCGTGTTGATCCAGAATATTAAAGAATGCAACTCCTGTCAAAGAGAACAGGACACTGTCCAAAGGCAGGATATTTTGCCATTCATTAGTCTATCTGTCGTAAAATGGCAAGAAACAGTGGTGTACTGACTATTTCAGACCAGTTTTGTTCTGGCTGCTTTCTGTTCACTATAATTCACATTGGGCAGGAGCAGCTGTCTGCAGTCGTTTAATACCACGTTGAATGAGCGATAAGCCAGTAGCTTGCATCAATGCGTCCCCATTCAAATCAGTGACGGGAGAGGCCTCTGTTAAACGGAGGGATAGCCCTTATTCTGGTCTAATTGCGATGCTATTTTCTCGCTTTCTTTGCTCCAGGCTTCAACACCAAGCAATAGGACAGAACGGTATGCGGTCCCTTTCAGAATCCGGCTGCACTCCACACAGCTCGGCGGAATCGCCATCCACCGCGGCCAGTCCAACCACCAGCGTGTCCAGTATGACAGAGCGAGTCGACACTGGCACGTCCATTCTCTCAGTAACATCCAGTGACTCCGAGTGCGATGTATGATACAAAAAGAGAATTACTTGCAGGGAACATGGACCTGATTTACAAAACAAACTATGAAATATCGGGGAAGATAAAAAAGGACCAATTGATATAATTATTAAAGTAAAATAAAAGCACGTCTTTTTCAAGCGCTTTCTATGGACCCACGACTCCTCTTGCCCCTATCACTACTTGCATGATATCTATATTTTTTGTTATTTGGGGAAGACAAAAAAGCCCCGAGAAAACATTTTTACGAGGATCACCGCGAAGAGGGAATTACCAGAATCCGGTGTTTTGTCGCCTTTTCATTTTAACTTGTGTTATTTTTTATCAGTTCTAGTCCAAATGGTAACGCGCAAACAAGATGCAATCTCTTTTTTTTTGTATTTCTTTTATGTTCATCAGACAATCATTTGAGTCCTAAGCACCTTTTTACTACACTCTGTCACTGCCTGTGTGGGTACTGGTTAACATGTGGAACTGAATCGTTATGACTGTATCAGATTTTTATTTTTATTTCAAGATTTTATATTGAATTATGTATATCTTAAATAATGTGATCTTTCTCCCAGTCTGTAATATAATAAGTGTAGAAACATGGCTGTATATATAATAATGCTCTACCGTTGCCATTCTCTTTTCTCTCCCTCACTTTCTTGACTTGGTGTTCCTACATGAGATATTTGTCAAAGCGTAAGACTAAGTGCTCTAGGCGTTCTGTTTGATTTTATACTTTATAAAGAAGCTAGCTGAACATGTATTATCAGTCAATTTTATGCAAGACAAAAAGATAATATAAAAATTGGAATTCTTATTCATCAACAGCCTATACGTCTTAGCCTGTTTCCCCGTGCTTCGCTCAAAGCGCTTATTATTAAATGTTTATTTCTTGCGTGTTTATGTTAATGTATACATTTCTAAAAAAAATCAAATACAGTATTCCATTTTGTTACATGGGCTGTAGTAAGTCTTTCTTTGCGGGTAGACATTTCCATCTGGACAATACTGTAGCTCTAAAAGGTTCCGGAATTCAGACTGAGTGGTTGTTGACATGCTGGATTGGTTGTGCAAGTGCTTTCTCCCTGGATAGGCCACATATTGTCTTAGGAACCTCTTACTTGTAAAAGGCATTATGCGCGGATGAAAAATGCCCAGGCGTGTACTAACCAAAGTCCCGGTCAGTGTGGCGCACCACTGGATTTAGCTTTTGCTAATGGTTATAAGTGAATGCAGAAATTAAGCAAACGCGCCATTAAATGGGCTAATCGTCTTCGGCTCCTCCCCTGGCCAGATCTACCATTGTGGGCCGCTGAAAGAGCTTTTCTCTAGCGAGCAAAGAAAGCTTTCCCCAGGCCTTCCGCCCTACAGAAAGCTACATTCGCAAAACAACTTTCACACTAGCAGCGTGAAAAAAACATGTTCCCGCTTTTAGACAAACCCCTGAGTTTAAAGCTCCTTACAGCGCACTGCCCACCAGCGCACAAACCGCTTGGACTTTTAGATGTTTCTATAATTAAATGTCTAAAAATGGAACTTACAAAAATGGAGCAATATGTTGGCTTTCTGTAAAGAGGCGACATACTGTTACAAAATAGCCGATACAAAATTGCACACAACCACACAAGCATAGTTTGTGCACAATTAAGTAAACTTCAATAAATATGAGACCGCTGCTTTTAAGTGTTTTGAACTGTCTCTTAGAATGCACATCATTTCACACACCTGTAGCGGGGCAGAGGACAAATGATTTCTGAATTTATGAACCTTTCAGTGATTCGCGCGTTGGTGTAGGCTTTGTGTCTGTGCGTGCATGGGGGAGATGTGAATTTATATGTATTGCACTAATCTTCGCCAACTTTGCAATTCGTTCTTTTGCGACTTAATTTTC
Organism: Sardinella gibbosa; assembly: GCA_034783695.1. NCBI lineage: Eukaryota > Metazoa > Chordata > Actinopteri > Clupeiformes > Clupeidae > Sardinella > Sardinella gibbosa. The sequence goes on along the minus strand of JASCIP010000037.1, from coordinate 11,164,148 downwards.
AAAATCGTGTCCAGACACACATGATCCAGTGGTAGTCTAGCTGTTGACAACACAGCCAACCAATTAAGCTATAAAATCGTAGACCTAACTGATCGATTGCCAAAATAGCACCTGTCGCCCGACAACCCCCCCCTCTCCCCAGCCCACATACACCATCCCCGAAAAAAGGAGAAAAAAGAACAGGAAAAAATCTGATTGGAGTGCAATCATCGGTAGTTGATTGCGACTGAAGTAAATCTGCATTTAAGCCCTTTTCACCTTTTAAGTCCATCTGCGGAGAGAAGATAGGCCCTATCACCCACCCTGGGCCGCTGAGCTGGCTGCTTCGCCAGGCCCTGATCCCTATCTCTGCCGCCCCTCTTATTTGACATTAGAGTATATTGGCCGCGACAAGTCCCCGTTATGATTAAGATTAAATTGGCCCTAAATTGGAGAGCATTTTTTTGTCCTTTTTCTTTATCAATAAATGTAGTCTGTGCGCATTTGGAGAATTGACTTGAACAGACCGAGGCACGCCATATCGCCAATCCCAGATCTCTAGAAAATCACTTGTTTTACACAGACTTTAATTAGACCTATACCTAGGCCGGTATGAATCGGACAAACTACGGTAGTAGTTACCAATGGACACCCTTGATGCCTCTCCAAATTAGTTATGTTCAGTTAAAACAGGCTTAAAATGATGCAATGCACAATTAAAATGACAGGACATATACACATCACTCCATGACACGTTATACGCTTTTTTCTCAGGGACCTATTTCCCAGTAGAGACCTGCTACTATAATAACCGTGTGTTGCTGCCAAGTAGTTGGTTATAGCAGAAGCCAAAGCTAATTGCCGTGGCAGTGTTTGATGGATTAGGTCACTGTTGAATTATCCAGCACTATCAATGGGAGTGATGTGTGCCTGGTGCGTTCATGCCGTTGTAGGCTACGCTCGCATCCACACACAATGGAACTTTGGTGAAAGCTATCGCGGTGAGCGATACTCATACGTGAATGCGCGCAGAAAGAGAACCAGAATGTGAGACAAGTGCGACGACAATGGAAGTGACATTTTTTTCTCTCTCTCCAATCTGTACATGTGTAGTTCACGGTGCTTGTGTCAGAAAAGGCAGAAAGGACTATTTGTCCTATTCCCATAACCTTTTCCGCACAGAGGCTACTGGGCATTATTGGACTACAGACTGCGTCGAGAAAGGCCTAGGCTGGCCTGTTTTTTCTCAGATTTCATCGGTTAACTGAACACAACTTTTCTATTCGTGTGTATTCATGCAGCTCTCAAAGAACGGCAGCTCCCTTTGACCCGGATTCAGAGCAGACGAAGCCTAGGCTACAAGAGAAGCTGTCCTTGGCAGGTCCGGGTCGTTTTCATTCTGTCCGACGCCACTTTTCTCTCTCGAAGGCCCAGTGAGGAGTTATTTAGAGAGAGAAAATGTCAGAAAGTCTGAGCTGAAATATTTTTTAAACATATAGCAAATCTCTTCGGGGATGTTGGACTTTTTAAAACTAATTTAAAATTTCGAATGTTATTATTGCATCTCAATAATCGTGAAGTTGAGGTTTATCAACTTCTGATTTTTATAGGCACACAGCTCAGTACATTTATTAAATTGGATGACGCTTTTATCCAAAACGACCTTAAATGCAGACTTCTATCCAAGCTACAAAGCAAAAATAGGTGCCTGGCAGAGATAATAAAACAGCTTACTACCTTTGCACAAACTACAACACCCCACGACTTCGAATTTAACAGTTAAAACCGAAACAAAGGGGAACAAGCAGTGTAACTACAAGCAGCGGTGCAACTAGAAAACATTTCATTTCTGCATTCCCTTACTGCTGTCCTGTTTGAGGAGAGAGTGGCAGAGAAAGAGAAGAAGGAAGAGAAAACGATAAGTGCGTTTTGTGAGATGGATAGGGAACTTCCCAGAGTGCTGAAAAGTAAATAAGAAAAAGACAGACAGACCCTTCACACGGAGTCTGACTTCTGGCTCGGCCGCTATGGCGAGGCCTAAGATCGGGGTGTCCTCACTCAGAATACTACGGGGATTTAAAACTGTAATTCTATTAAATAGTAATTGGAGGGTCACGAGAGGCTATGATACAGGCTCAGCGGTATGAAAGCCGGCCGTTTGAACTTTAATTTGGAGTCGCGGGCAGATGGGATCATAGCCTTTCCGGGATGCTTACCGTTTTAAAACTGGTCGGCACAAGGGGAAATGCTCTAATGCAGATTAGTACCATTCCAACCACCTCTCTAACACACACACACACACACACACACACACACACACACACACACACACACACACACACACACACACACTCAC
>JASCIP010000037.1:10939880-10954705 GCA_034783695.1 Sardinella gibbosa | reverse complement strand
AGGACGGGCACGGCACCCCAATGCCCGCCCATGCCGCCGGCCCTGAGTAAAAGAAGCTCCCAACCCATCACGTTAGTGCCATCGAATCTCACTGATGGTCTAGTGCACACAATCTTCACAAATGTGTCCCTTGCACGACGGTGCTCTGTTCCCTCCATCTTGGAGAGCTGCAATGGCCCTCTCCATCTCTAACTTGTTGCTCAATGGAGGAGCATGGGCATGGCATAGTCCCCCCTGCCCTGAAGAGCAATTAACAGATAGTAATGTTTTTTAAAAAAAATTTTTATGTGTTTTGCAAAATTGTATTAAATGATTAAATGATTTTATTAAATGCCATTTGAGTTTTGCAATTGAAAGAGTGTGGCATAGTGCTATGCAATCACAATGTTTTACTCAATAATAAAAAAGATATTTTTTACAGTGACGTCAATTTGTGTTCAAACATATGTTCAAAATGCCCTCCTGCTTTGAACTTTGAAAATCAAATTGAAAAAATAAGTTACGGTTAAATTATTAAAGTGAATGTGAAATATTAAATTGCAGATTTGACATTTGAATTTTGAGGCTGAAGTACTGTGACAAAATGTAATTCAATACAGAAAATTTCAATGAAAATAATTCACATTGAATATTTAATTGTCACTTTGCCAATTAACATACAATTTGTACAATATGATTGCAAACTACATTATTAACTTGCTCATTGAATCGGCATATGATGGCTTTTAACATTGCATATTGCTATTGCATTCTTATTTGAATTACGCTATATACTTCCAAGTGCAGGGTAACCCTAAATTCCACAGTAGGAGTATGTTGGAAAATATATTGCCCGCTCTCATAGTGTTGTGTTTATGGTGGAGATGGTCATTGTGTTTCTTTCCAAAAGGGAATATTGTTGGACCTGACCCAGGTGACCCGGCAGCATGGCTTCGACCCAGTGTGGGTGGTGTTGTTGGTTGGTACGGTGACCTTCATCCTGGGCTTTGCAGGCTGTGTTGGGGCACTGAGGGAAAACATATGCCTCCTTAAGTTTGTGAGTACCCTGCTATCATTCAGAATGGCTTCAATGGTCTGACATGAGCATAAAGCCAGTTGTGGTTTACACTTTCAGCATTTATTTCTCTGCCAATGTTTTGCCACTGACTATTGTATTCTCAGTTTTCAGGAATCATTGTTTTAATATTCTTCCTGGAACTAACAGTGGCAGTGCTTGCATTCATGTTCCAAGACTATGTGAGGGAATGGGGCAGTGATTTATTTCTCCAGAATGTCAAAGCCTATCGTGAAGACATAGACCTTCAAAATCTGATTGATTCATTGCAACGAGTGGTGAGGAACACTGATTCTAGTGGCAAGGCCACTTTTGTGCTTTTGATGGTTTATGTTCATGGTTTGCATGGTGCCGTGTACCTTACTGGCTGTGTCCTCTCTACAGAACCATTGCTGTGGTGCCAAGGACCCCAGTGACTGGAATCTTAACATTTACTTCAACTGCACCCAGGGCAACACTGTTCAGAAGAGCAGAGAAAGCTGTGGAGTTCCTTTCTCCTGTTGTATTAGTGATCCTGCTGTGAGTCCACACATCTCTCTGTTCATTGTAGAATTTGTGTTTGCTTTGCCTGCATTTCTCATCTGTCTACAGTCTGTATTAAATAGCAAAATTAAAATGTGAATGTTTATTGTTGAGATTGGCCCTATTATTTCACCATCTAGCCAATTTGTTATGCTTTGCAGGATAATGTTGTGAATACACAGTGTGGCTATGATGTGAGATCTACGGGCTCAATGGTGAGTTTTTTTTTGTTTGTTTGTTTTCTTTCTTTCTTTATTTTTTTAAGTTTCAGAGTTTGAGGTATTCTGCCTTTGTTGGGTGTATTCAGATTTCAAATGGTCCAAGACCCGGTGACAAAAATTAAGCCAGCTAATCCAGTTCCCTAAAGAGTAGTTCTGATGTTCGTTGGTGTCTCAAATATAACTCAATTTTGATAAGTAAATATGAATATAAATTAAAAAATGAGCAACTCGGATGTAACTGTATCTTAAATTTGGATTAAGGTGCACAACAAAAGAAAAAAACTATGTGAAACAAAAGTCAAAGTGGTGGCGGTGATGGTGTAGTGTTTAAAGAACCTGCCACCACTTTTCCCTTGAGCAAGGCACTTAACCCTCAGTTGCTTTAGGGGAGACTGTCCCTGAATCTCATTCTATTGGAAAGCCTGAGCATGTGTGGTGGCCAGGGGTGGATTAAGGTGTACAGGGGCCCAAGGCTATAGTTGTCTGTGTGGCCCCCCAACCTCCCTCAAAAATATATCTCGCCAGTAGGCCCCTACAGTGGCCTACTGTGCACAAGTGTATACATTTTGTATAATATACTAAGTATTCATTTCATGGCCTTTTTTTTTTGTTCATTTTTGTAGACGAAATGGTCGGAGACCATCTATGTTAAGGGTTGTATTTCAGCGCTGGAGGATTGGCTGCCACGGAATATCTACATAGTCGCTGGAGTCTTCATGGTCATTTCTCTGCTACAGGTAAGATCACTTGATAATTATATTTTTGGAAACCTGAATACCTGTTAAATCCATGGCTTGTTGGTTCTCCACACAGAGTTTCTAGCTTTCTGAGCAGTCGGGAAAATCTCTGTGGTTCTGCTAGCTCCAGGGTAAACCGACCAATCAGCCAACAGCTCATTCCAATATCATGAGCTTGCTGAGTGGGCAGGGAAAAGCATTTGTTTCATTGTAAGGCTTTATCATGGGGTTGTCTTAGGCCATTTTCAGCCCCAACGTATTTGCACGTACCATATTAACGCTAATAGAAAGGTTTCCAATAGTCAAAAAATTTGTCCTAGGCCTCCTTTAAGTCAAACAAGACAGCCACAGGCTGTTATTAATGGTCGGTAGTGTAACATAACTTTGACACACAGTAGCTTCTGAGGAGGGAGGAACCTGTGCTAAATTAAATCTCTGAACTTACTCATTTTATCATGTTTATGGGTACATATTTTGTCGTAAGTGATTCATATTTTGTAAAAAAAAAAAAATTGCTTTACGGGTTTCCATGCTCTAGTGTGAAAATGGGTCCACAATTGAGAATAAATGGTCAAAAACCGGTCAGAAACCATGCAGTTTGCAGCGATATTTATTTCAGCACATCAGTGAACATTAATGACCACTCGGTTTCACGTCTTTACAAATAAATGTTTAATGTGTATTTCTGACACACACATAGATGCCATCCATTCTGAAGGCTGCAGTAAAAAAATGAAAATTCTCATAATAGGAGCATGTGTCAAAATTGGAAACATACAGTAACCATTGTATTTCATCAGAAACGATCTGAAAACAATGCTTTAAGTGTTAAAAACCGAACCCCTCTTTTACATGCTAAAGCATTTATATTTTCACTTGGGTATTTATTGTTAAGATTCTCATAAGTTTTTCTCTTTCTCTGTTTCCTTTTGATTTATCAGATGGTGGGCATATACCTGGCACGGACTTTAATTGGAGACATTCAGAAGGTCAAGTTCAGCTATTATTGATGTCTCAAATGGATGAAGAGGAAACAATTATGGCCATGGGACTTGTAAAGATTGTATCAGATATCTTCTATATGTCTGTCTTTACTGTAGATTAAGACTTTTGTCAGGGTTTCCTGTTTCCTTGCATTGACATTTTTAAAGTGATCATGAGTTTTTAGATTACAAATTAGACTGATATTTAGGCCTGCTGACAGCAAGTGTAAGAATTACAAAAATTCAATTTTTGCAGCAAGTTTGCAGTAAATCTATGGTTAGTTTGTGGCAGTTTAGTTTGCCATAATCAGCCACTAGTGGCAGAGTTGGAGCAATGATCTGGCAACAATGACAAATTGCCACTTGCAGCGAATGTATCGTCATTGATTTGCCAAAACAGTCTGCCAATAATGGCAAACTTGAAGTGAACCTTTGGTGACATATTTGCCACTACACTAGTGGTGAGGTTTAGTTCCACCGCAACTTTGCCAGAAGATTGCTGCAAGTTTTCTGCAAGATCATAATTATTTATGGCAAAATTGCAGCAACGTTGCAGAAAGAAATCGCAGCAGCTGTTTGCCAGAAACCTATTTTTTTGTAAGGGAGACCAATTCACTTTCATTTTGAAGAAGTTCTCCGGAGTGAATAAAACCGCACTCGGCAGCGTCAGACAACAGGGCTTCGGTTTGATTCATTCCGGAGAACTGCTTTAAAGTGTGCACAAAATCACCTGATATCTCCATGAAGGCCATTATGAAGATACTACTTGTTATTTTAAAATCGCGTTTGTTTCATGTCAAAATCCAAAGCAGTCGTGTTTTATGTACATACAAAACAGCTTTAGTCTATTGTGTGTCTATCTGTTCAGGATTCTTTAGCGGCACTAAAAGGTTTTTGTTTAAAGGTAAAGTTTGCAGGAATTTAATGAGTCAGTATAGAATGAATGAAGGGTCACTCAGTGCCCTCTCTTGGCCACTGGCACCTTTTCGAAGAAGGAAACCAAAAGTATCTCACAAGTGAGCCATAGCTGTCTGAAAAATATACAATTCTGTAGCCACATGGCATTGGAGTTACAAAATAAAGAAAATCCTCGGCTGTTGAGCGAGCCCCATAGTGCAAAAAACTTGCATAGAATTCCTTTAAAATTAGTGAGCTAGTTGCCATCTACACATGCAAATCCCTGCAACCAAAAACCACACAGAGCCTTATGGGCACTGCAATAGCATACAGCTGGCGTCTTGATCCCACAGACAGTAGTGTCATGCTGTGAAAGGTTTTCTGTCATTCTCTGCGAGAATTTCCTCTTTTAGACAGACTGTCCCTTCCCTGTAGCTTTGCCTTTTTCACCTCAAGACAGAATAACTTGGGACGATAAAATTACTTGGAACTGATTGTATTTTTATTGTCTGTACTTTTAATGAAGATGCCTTAACTCCACATCCTGTCTACTCTACAACTATTGGTAACACTGTTGAGGTAAAGGGCAATACAGTACAATTTTCTAAGGGAAATGATGAAGAATCAATATTTTTAATGAAACCATATCTTGCCCATCCAAACCAGGGATTCCAATAATTGTAGAAATAAGTTTTTTTGTAGTTTTGTTACTGTGTGCCTTAAACATACTGCATATTAGACTTTTTACCTCTTATGTTTTTAACAACTTTGACAATGGATTTTTCAAATAAAACGGAGAAAAGATTTTTTGCAGTCCTCTTGGTTATTTTACATGATGATGTTTAGTCGATGAAACAAGTGTGAGAGAATAGGAATTAAAGCCCTCATTGCATTGGTTTTTCATTCATTTTACTGTGATTTTGTGAAAAAAAAAAATGCTCGGATTCTACTGATTTCAGTGATTCTAGTTTGGTGGAGGAGTGGGTGGATTTCAGTTCTTACTCATGAATATTAATGACATGCCAATGTCTCACCTCTGATTGGCTAACAGCACTGTGATGCTCCCTCCTGTGAGTCATCGAAAGTCCAAATTAAACATGTGAAAATAGGTGCTAACGGCAACATCGCTATTTATGCCTTAAAATAATTAGTTTGAGGTTTATTACTTGATATTGATTATAATTGCATATTTTTACATAGATAGCCTGTATGGTACCTGTTGTCTATATCATAAGATGGCAGTTCTGCTAACTGAAAACGGAAAAGTGCAGAATGGCTATCCGTCTTGACATTGCTTATGAGCGTTAGAGTTACAAAGCAAGCGTAACCTTGAATGCTAACTGCATGGAGATTTGCAGCTTGCATGCCCTTTATCTCAAAAGAAAATGTGACAGAGCCAGAAGATCTGTACCAAACACATCTAATTTGTATTCTAAAAATGCAAATTACTATATGTAGCGTACTGTAAGTGTTGTTGTGCGTAAATTAGTGGTTGTGTGATCCCAGGGCTGCTCTTTTACTGTGCAGCAAATGGGGCATTTTCAAGAAAGTACACCTTTTTATAGCAATTCTTTATCTTTTATCTTTAATACTTATATTAGTGAAACATAAAGTCATGAACACTTTGGATAACTTGGAAAAATTAATATGGATTGAAGAAAATATTTATCTTATTTATATCTGTGTTTTTGTGAAAATACATATATATATATATTTTTTTTTTCATGCATTGTGTTTCTCCAGATTGACATAAAAGTGGAATATATATTTTTTATTGCCCCTTAGTCATCTTTACCGGGCATGGCAATAATTATGGAGGGCGCGGTATCTTGCTTGCTATAAAGCTGATATTTTCAATGTTTCTCTGTAAACTTTATAGGCTTTATAGGAAACCTCTTACGTATTCTCCCATAAAATCTTCCAAACATTTATATCCCCAAGAAGTTCAGATAGATGGGTAGATACCAATAATTTATTTATGCCCGAGTTATTTCCTCTAAATTCAGTTGGGTGGCACTCATTTTGCACAACCATAATTACTGTTTGACATTGTTTATGTGGAGGGAAAATAATGCTTCACGTAAGTATGTGCCCAGACTGTTGCATGAAGCTGCTGTATTCTTTTGAACTGAAAAAGTGTGTTTTTATGCCTTGATTTGACAAAGTAGTTGGATAGTGTGGCTCATCTACCCGAAGTTCATCACAAGAATCCCTGACATTCAGAGAATAAAGAAAGACCTCTCCCTGACTCACCCTAATACAGGTATCTGTATAATATTTTATTGCAGAAATATGGAAGTATAAAAATTGAAACAAAACATGCGTCAAAACTTTTAAGCATTTTTGAGACGAGGCTCTGTACATCTTGTAAACATTTAAGATTTATTACACATCTTACACTAACCTCCATAACCTTTAATGAAAACAGTCATAATGGATTACACGCACTATGAAATACTGCAAATGGTATATGAAGGAATGTTGATACATATACGAAAATTTCTAATGTTTTAATTAGCTCAAACAATCAGAACAGCTGTTATCTCTTTGTTTCAGGCAACAGTTTTATAAAGTTTCAATAGAGAATACAATAAATCACAACACAGTGTTCTGCTACGGGTTGGAAATATCCATGGCTTTCAATTTTTTCAGACTATCGATAAGTAATGAGCTGAACTGAAACTGATTTGAACAAATTAATCAATCTTCAGTAATGTATACTTTTTCCATTTCCAATGCCCGCCATGCCCAGATGCTCTGAATCGGGTGCACCGTATATTATCCAAAACATGATTTCATCCAAGGACAGCATCCCCAAGTAGTTGCATTTTATTAACCAGAGACTGAACATCTATGTTTGCGTAATCAACTTGTTTAGAAATATACTGTATGCTCATGTGCTTGGTATGTGGGGGTTAGTAAAGATGAGGAGGCAAACTTTTTTTTTTCTCTTCGCTATAGTCCAATGACTGTTTGCACAGTCTGCACTCAAATATTTTAGATGTCAATCTGGCCAACTTCTTCTCCATGGATGGAAATTATGTTCCGTAGATTTCCGTTTTTCCGTGTCAACACACTAGTCCAAATCCAGCAAACTGGGGGGGACTCTAGTCCTTGTCTGGGCAGGGCAAGAATGATGGATAGAAGGTGGGAAAATACCGTAGGCCTAACAATCCAAACAAGGTAGTGCTGTAAATTTGCATTCTTTGACTGTTTTTTGTTTTTTTTTCATTCCTTTTTTGATCATTACCACTGAGCCTGGTGTTGGTTGACACAAAAAGCACAGCAACTTTACAACAGTTCAGTATTCCCCTGGTACCTTTTCAGTGTCACATAATCATATATTTGTATATATTCATATATATTTTACAGTTAAAACACCATGGTCATGACACTATTTGTTTTCATTATATAAATGCAAATAAACAATAAATATTTTTATCATTTCAGACTGCCTCCCATATTAATACATATGCATTTATGATTTAGTATTTATATACTTATTGAAAAACATATTTCCCCACAGATCATCATGTAGTTCAAAGACACAAGTGATTATCAGTTGGTCCTTAATACTGCCAGATTTCATTTGCAATATTGTGAGAAGTCTTTGTTTGTATCTCTTGAGCTCAATAGCTGGGTCTCCGTAGGTCCATTAAAGGCCAGACTGCCTGAACTTGTCCCATTGCCCAGGAGGATGCAAACAGTTTCTCTGGCCCATGAGGTGGCAGTATCCCCACTGGTTTGTTTCCTGTGGGCATGGACTAATGCTTGGAGCTGCTCTTGAGCCTCGTCTAGCAAAAGTGCCATCTGGGTGTGTTTTCTTGGGGGGTTGCTTAAGGATGGTGGAAGGTGCTCTTCCTTGACTACTGTGACTGTGCACTCCTGTGATGGGAAGCTGATTCTGCCGTTTTCTGTGTTGCTGCTTTCCATACAAGAAGTCTCATCCTCATTTTTTAGCACAGAGGGAATTATGGGAACGGTGCTGGTGTAGAAGAGATGTGAGGACAGAATGGTAGGTGATGAGTCCTTGTGCATGCAAGTGCTTCGGTCCAGTTGGCATGACTGCGTATCTGTCTTATTTCCACCATCCGACTTCACACTCAGAAGAGAATTCTGTCTTTGGTTACTTCCTGACCTTCCTATGTGCCTACAAAAAAAAAAAAGAGAGATTGTTGTAGAGTGGTCAAGGCACATGGCAAGAAACTGACAAACCGATACGGCTGGATACAGACATTTTCAATCCTGTCTTATGGTGGTTAATTTCTATATTCCAGCAGTAAATAATTTGTATAAGCTTGCAAGAGTTCCCAAATCTTCCGTCTCAATTCACAACTTTTGTTTAATGCCTATCATAATAACCATCTTCACCCATCATTTAAAGGTGCTATATGCAGGAATTTTTTTTTTTTTCATATAGCTCTGTATAGGTTGCTACGATACACTGGAGGACTCGAGAATGATGATGGCAGTAGGCTAAACGTGAGACAGATGAATGAAGGCCTGGCTGAAACAGAGGAGGGCTTTATTTTACCTCATGCAGGTCTTCATTGGTCATCTAATTTTAATCAGGGTTGTAGTTATAAAAAAAAGAGGTGGGTAAACTATGATATTATAAACATATGAAAGTATAAACGCATTGCGAACAACGTTCCCTCTGACTTTTTCAGCACTGAGCAAATTTAAATTTGTCTGAGCACCATGGTTCAGCATAATGAGCGGCCTTTTGTGGTCAATCTTTAATGATGACGAATACTTTGCCAATATCAATTTATCCAGCTGTTTGATACTTGGTTGATAATCGATAAACTTCAAGGCCAACCGTATATCATGTCTGCCATGCCCTCCATGAGGAGCAGCAAGACACCATTGAGTTCCCTGCTCATTCTTGAGATGAACAGTTTAATGAAAAGACTATAAATAATAGTGATATGGAAAAATGAAGTAGGCCTATTTGAGACAGGTAGGGAGAAATGGAGTGGGGTTATTTGCTGTCACATCACCAACATAAAGTCACCAGGCCTTATATACAGTAGGGTTTTATAATAAACCCTATATAATATAGGGTAGGCTATGTAAAATCAATTAATTGTTTCAAGAGAAAAGTTTTCATCATCTAAATTCTGTAATAATAGCTGGTTAGCATGAACACACATGACAGATTTCCTGACTTTTAGGCTAAAGGAGGCCAAGTATACGCTTTCAAATATGCTTTCACAGATTCTTCTCCCTTATACTGAAATTATTGGATGGATGTCCCTTAAGAAGGCCTAATGCACGCGCTTCTGTTAGCCTACTTGATTTCATATTCATTGTGTATACACCAAAATGGCCTACAGTACATATGATTCGGCACTGGTGAAAGAACACATGCAAGTAATGCAAATAAAAAACCTTCCCCTACCATTTTCGTGGTTTTGTTGTGATTGTTTTGTGCCCTTCACATAATGTTAATACCTGGTTATTTTTTGGTATTCCAAAAATGAAAAGGCGTTGGGACGTTTGTGGAACATGGCACTATGACTATTGCCAAATTGATCAACTTGATCAACTCGAGAGCAAATGCTTTTCACCATCGTTTGGTGTTATTGGATTAAACTATTGCCGCTTGCAGTGACTTCTCCACACTGTCTGGTGAGTCGCGGCAAAACTTAAACGGCAAACATGTCCCAAAAGCTGCAAGTGTAAAGTTTGATGTACCTGCGGTCTAGCACACTCAAAGGCTATCCAAGGTAAGGATCTGATCAGTGCGAGTTTGACATCAGTGAAATAACATTCCCCTTACGATAATGGGGTTGGATTTTAGCTGTCTTTCACACACTTCAATAGGCAGACCTTCTCTTTGGCCAAGTCCAAGGTCGAGGATCTTATGCATAAAAAGTTGGTGACCACTGCTACAGACTAATAGCCTAAACACTGTCAAGCACTTACACAAATTGTTTGATGTGAAGTCCTGCACATGGAGTATTGTTGAATTTGCAACATTTTGCAACAAATGACTCTAAATCTACCCATATGGTCACATTCGATACTTTGCGGTTCTCACCGGCTACAATGTTGCATTTGTGGCCACTGGTAATGCAACCACACAAAAGCTTCCTTTACTAGTTGACTTGAAACTTACCCCATCACTGATTCCACTTCTCTCTCAGAGAACTGTGGTTCCTGGAGATATTGATAGGTGCATCCAGAATGTCTCTCCTCCCCAGGGGGATTCTGCATCCCTCTGGATATGGGTGGAGTCTTACAGCTACCAGCAACAGTACCCTTTTCACAGTCCCCACTGGAATAGAGAAAAATTGCTGTCAATTTTGGATCATGAAAATCCAAATTGAAAATCGGTTAGAGGTTAGTAAACACAACCAGAATTAATACATAAAGCGCACTGGATTATAAGGCACACTGTTGATTTTTGAGAAAATTTTATTATTTTAAATGTGCCTTATAGCCCGAAAAATATGGTAGCCTCCTTTTTGAGTTATCTTGCTACTGTAACAGACAAACACACAAACAAACGGACAAACTCGACCGAAAACATAACCTCCTTACCATTTATTTCCTGCAGGGTCTTTGGATTGAGGGAAAGGATATCTTGTGCCCTCTGTAGAACTGGACTGACTCTTCACTCCAATATTGGCTTGGTTGTGAATATTGTTCCTGCAATACTAAAAAAGTACAAAAATGGCAAGAAAGATCATGTAAGAAAGTGCATAATGGTTGTCATGGTAGCCTAATTTCTACATCGATAGTTATTAAAAGTTTAGTGGCACAATGGGTTGTAGTCAGAGATCAACCAGTGGTCCGTTTCCCATACAACTAAAGATGTTAGCACTGAACCACCATAGTAAAATGGGACATAGCTTAACTCTATGAAAATGAAAATACTCCCTCATTTTCAATATATTTTCCAGTGTGTCCCTGTTTTTACCCAAATCTTTTTTTTTTAATTCTTAAGACTCACTGATTTTCTGAGCAGTGTAGCCAGCTGTGTGACTTGTCTCAGACAGACGCTGATATTTTGGTTGCTCCATCAAAACCAGATGAATATTTGCACTGACTCTGCACAAGTACAGTAGTCACTTGGATACTTCATATACATATGATACAGTAGATACATTCAAGGAGCAACATTGGATGTTTATTGCTTATTTTACTGGTCCAGGTCTGCAAGTGCTACAATTTCATTGTGCCAAAAATAAGACCTGGAGCAAAAGCAAAACATTATTGTGACACTGCAGTGGTCACATTTCAGAGGTACAGTACTGTGCAGGAGTTCAAGGCACCAGGCATAATTGCTTCAGCAATGTACAGTAGCATGTAGCTGGTGACTAAAGTAATGGGTGGATAAACTGTGATATGGTTATGAAATACTCACATTTTGTGGCTGTAAACTTGCATGAGGTCTCAAGCAGAGTTTGTGGCTAGGGTCATTTACCACATAGTTCTTTAGACTGTGGCCTTCCTTCAAATGGACTTGTAGCTTTTCCCTGCGTCTTCTGTGGGAGACCATAAGTACATCATGTTGGATTGTTGAATGAGCGCAAAACACTTATATTCAGGAATAAAGCAGATCCTTTGTATGTGTTCCACTGCTACAGCAATAAACTTATATTTTATGAGAGATTGCATTTCTGTTGCATATAAAATACGGCCAAGAGATTACATGTAATGGATGGTGAGAATATGCATTTGTATTTGAATTTGAATGTCTAGCGGTGCCTCCAAAGTTTAAACATCCAAAGTTGCGGTTTCCACACCTTCAAGTTTGCGTGTATGTTTCTTCACATTGTTTCACTTGTAGGCATCAAAAAAATTATTTTGATGTAGACGAACCCCCTTGGGTCATCTGTTCTGTGTTTGTGTGTGCATGGGTGTGCTTGTGCGTACGTGTGCCTATGTGCATGTGTCTCATCTCAGGTGCGGATTAGTCCCTGTTTCTCCTGTGTGGAGGCTTTTCCATCCTAAACATAAAGCCCACTCACTGACGGACGAGAGAACAGCTTGCATTGTGTGTACATGTGGTGATGTTGTTTTGACCTTTTTTAAAACAAAGCCTTGGCAGAATTTTCGAAATTTTTGAGCTTGTTTCTGTTTCGCTCTTGACACAAAGTGAGCCAGTTGTGACACCATACTGACTTTGGAGCTGACTGAATGAAGCAAATTTCTATCTATGAAAAGGTCTCCAATGTTTAGAATACCTAAATATCTCCACTGTGAGAAGACAGAGTTCATATACTGTAAGATCAAAAATGGGTTTGTAGCTATAGGTAAAGAGAAAGATAGGGACTGAGCATTGAATCTAGACTTAATCTGCTGCCATATGCAGACACCATTCTGAATTATAAAGATATGACTGTAAAATGACATCGATTTCTGTCAGTGCCATGTCATATGGAGCACAATCCACTCTTGGCATTAAAATTCAGATTGGAACTGTAAAAGTGTTATCCAACCACGTTATCATGATTCAGAGAGCACAGGCCAGAGGGCATGTACGCTTATGCCCGATGGCTGTGTTCAAGTGGGTTCAGCAAAATAGCATCTCCATTGCAAAAGCCATATCCCAATAGGTTGCGTTCTCCTTCAGAGAACTGAGGATATGTGTCATAACCTTTCGTTTTCTTTCAACTGAAAATTCCCCACCCTCTTGTCCAAAAATTAGTGAGATCAGATTCTGATGTACCCTCATATTGGAAGTTCTCATGAACCAATCGAACACAGAAACCAGCATGAATCATCTTATAGTAGGGCTCATAAAGGATTTATGATATGTTCGTTTTACTCTTGTCCCAATGTACAGTAAGAATAAAATGGTGTTGGTAAATATGGCAGCTGAAAAAAAGTGTAAATTAAATATCACACTCTCAGTTTAGAGGCTGTGAGCTTGGAATTATGACAAGCAGGTGCAAACTCCAAAAAAAGAGAAATTTATGACTTTAATGGAGAATTCCGGTCAATTTCACCACCTAACATCTGATTCCATGACTTACAAGTTCAGCAGTCCTTTACTATTGTTGTTACAATTCAAGACAGCATTGCATGCAACATACTTACTTGTTTCGGCAGTAAAGAGCCATGCACACTGTACCCAGAAGACTGATCCCTGTGGTGATGCAGGTGATGGAAAGCACCTGTCTCTTGTAAACTGCTTTACTCTCTGAAGAAACAAAATCCAGTGACATGCTTTAGTTCACAGATTGCTCTCATACTTCTTTCAGATCATCACTGTTTCTCAAAGTCAAGGAAGCATCCTTCGAAGCTTCTTTTTTAAGGAATCCACGTCATCATACCTCGCCAAGAACAGTTCAAAAGTCATGGATGCTTATAAATGCTATCGAGTGCAGAGTCCTTCTTTCGAAGGTTTTTCAAGGCTGCACTGCTGGATCCTCGGCGTTCGAGGATTTAGAATTTTGCAACGTTTTGAATGTTTGTGAGGTGTGTCTTTCAAGTGCACGGCTTCCGTGGCAAGTGTGCTACCAAGGAAGCATTCTTGACTTTGAGAAACAGTGCATTACTTCCACTAGGACTCATTGCTGGTTAATATTAGATGTTGGCTTTACCTAATAACCTGTCTCCAATAACACACACACTGCAAATATCTTTAAATTCTAGAAATAAATCTGTTCTTGCGCTGCAGTGTAGCATGTATGTGGACAGCTGAAGTCCCAAGCTGGAATATTTGTGGTTGGTTATCTACTGTCATAATCAATATAATTTTTTTATTGTGGATTCATTAAAGGAGTCATTGAAGGAAAGACCATTTTTCCTGGGATTTATTGAATTAAAGCTAGGCCTACACTATGCAGACATTTTAGGGTTATTTACCAGCTTCATAGTCACTATAATTAAATGAATATGAATATGAATTAAAAATGTCCGACATCAGCAAATTTGCCATTTGGTCCAACTTTGCGCATTTTGGCATGTACAGCTTCGAAACTTGGCTACTAGGTCTGTTATCTACTCTAGAAGTCAAAGATGCAGTCGCATCAGGTGTTTAATGGGCACTTTCCACCTACAAAATGATGAGCAAATTTGCTTGAAACTGAGTTACGTTACTGTTGATATTATGTAAGGTAATGTATGTACCACACTGTCTTATCCTTACTCCTATTCACAGAACTGGGCAACCTCGAACAAGAGGCCTATGGTTGGGGGCTCAATGATTATTATAAGTAAGGGATATTCACCGCTAGCCGGGCCGGCTTTTATCGCCCGGCTAGCGGACGGTGTACTGCCCGAGACGAAGTTGAGTTTATCTCAGACGTTACAAAAGCTAGCATGTTAGCTAACGATTTGCCCCTGTTGTTATTGGCAATGACGCTGGACGTTACTAGCCTGACGAGTCAGACGTTTCAGTGTGAAACGTCTGATTACGCGTAAGAGGGATGGGATTAATCTCTGTTGCTGT
>JASCIP010000037.1:10736890-10746912 GCA_034783695.1 Sardinella gibbosa | reverse complement strand
TTGGGCATGTTAGTCTAGAGAAAGAATCGGATTGACTTGCCTTGGCCCCATAAGATTAAGTCAAACATACTTTTTAAACATTGTACGGCATTATTTTGTAGTGCCCTCCTCACATGTCCATTATTACAGGCAAAAGCCTAAACGAGTCATTTGAAACATTTAGCCTGCCTACTCCCCGACAGCAGGCTATTAACCCTGTGTGGGTGGGTGTTATTGTGTTGTGGTTGTGGCTAAACATGCCATATAATCTACATTTCAACATAAAATAAGTTATATGTTGGCAAAATCTTACAGACGATCTCATTATATTTTATATTTTGTGGTGGAGTAAGCATAAATCGACACAGGAATAGGTAGGAATTCCTAGGACTGAGAGAATGGAATGTTTAATTCATTATTGTTAGCCATTAGTGGTTCATTATATGATAATTGCTCATTAGTCCTGTGTATTTATCGCTTTTCCTTGTGTCAAGAGCACGGGAGCTGTGCGCAGCTCATTCTCTCGTTTCCAAGATCAGTTTCAGAAGTAATTTGTGTAACAGGATAGATCAAGTTTGTTGTGACGTCAGATTGGCCATCGCTCAAGTCCACTAGCTGGTAAAGACCACAGTAAACACCTGGTAGCCTATTGGAAGGACTCTTATGCAGAAAGGAAAAGCCCTACATTTTCATGGGGAGTAGCCCATTAGGCCGTAAAGTGACCTACATATTTGGGCATAGGCTGCACAGGCCCTGGACTGAAAGCCAGCTGTGAAAGTTTCGACCTCGGTTGAAGCAACGGACAATTAGGCTTTGGATAGGCTATTGTTGATCTTATAATTATGCCCAGTGAAGTCATTTCTTAGAAAAACAGCCGATGTCCAATATCAGGGGTCCGGGGTGTCTGAGCAGGTTCAGGGAAGCAGGTGCGCGTGTGCGCATGCAGTTCCTGCAGTGATAATGCGCGGCGCAGCGCGGCGCGTCACGATGTCCATGGTCTGTCCTTATTCTGCGAAACTCCTCACATTAATGGAATCGTGGGTCGTAATTAAAGTTGGTAATTGCAGATGCAGGGTCAATTGGGTTATTTGATACCATAACGTTTTAAATTAAAGGTAGGCCTATCTCATAGCCAAATTATTTCACACGGTAGAGAAGGACTATGTTAAGCATGTTAAAACCTGGGGGTTCAAATGACGGTTTCAGTAGGGCTAACCAGTTTGTAACTACGGATAAGCCTATCCGATTTTCAGGATCCCGTGATTGATCACTTTCTCACTCCCTGCGTGTCGTATAGTAAAATGTTTGTATTCCACGTAGGCCCTGAACAAGTTGTCACAGCATGGGGTCACTTGAGCAGGTCAAAAGTTCTTGAGCAGGTCACTCAATTTTCAAAGCGCAGCATGCTTGTTTGAAAAATAAATCGATTGATATATGGGGTCGAACTCACCAGAGCACCACTCACCGACACAACCTTGAACGAAGGAAACAGTTTCAGCACTTGACGACAGGGAACTCACAGCATAGGTCGACACACCGTCGCAATGAGCCTCTCAAGAGAGATCGACCACGCTTTTCAGCTAGCCTATAGGCCTACATAGGTGTCGTTGTGCTTATCTGGAGAAATATATGTTGCCTCATTCACCGGCATATGTTTTGCTATTAGGGCTTAAAACGATTTAAGAAACGTCCTGTGATCATTAAATCACTTGAGATATGTGTGTAAATTCCCATAGGTTATGTATAGCCAAGATTTCTTTTACCAGTGTAAAATAGGAAAACTATTATCTGATAGAGTGGCAACCATAGGCTACTATTTTTTCGCAAACTATAACAGCGAAATTGATACCGTCAATAGCCTACTAAAACCAGGCGCTCAAATAGAGGTCTTTGTCCTGTTCAATGTCGATTACAATTATGGGTTCGAGTGAAACAAATATTTTCATTTAAGCTAATTCAATCACATTACCTGCCATTAAAGAAAACGCATGCGTTAAAATTTGAAGTGTTAAATGAATGAAAGGGGATTGCGCTAATGAAGGGGGAGGCATATTTCGAGCCACGACCGAGGGAGAAAGTGCGCCAAATTTGTTTGCAGCGGATCAAGGCTCACCGCCTTCACTGCACTTTCTTTATCTAAATTCCAACTTGAAAAGATATAATTATCTAGTTTGAACAGGACTGCTATCAAATCCTTCTTTAGGCTGGATGGGGAAAAGCTCGAGTGGATTGCGGGCTCTGAGCCGCTCGGTGTTGCCCGAGATAGGAGTAATGAAGTTGTGGAGTCCGGAGATACAAAGGGCATTAACCTCATTAGCATGAAACCTTTTCTTCTAACTATTGTGGGACCCTTTCAGCCTTCTAATCCCCCCCTTTCAAAGCTGGGTTTGTAATAAAGCTTTTAGGGGGTTTTCAAAGCTAATGGTATTCTCTAAGGATTTTTTTTCATTGCTGTTAGTCTTGACCGTTTAAAAAATTCCCTATCCGAGTGGGTCTACAGACCTATGCATAGAAAGAAACATTGTGAGGCTTACAAAAGGTATAGTAAATTACATATGTTTTGTCTTAAATGTCCAGGTTTTAATGAACAGTTCAGAATCAAAAGCTTTAAAATCATAGGTTTGTCTCCTTCGAATTTCCTGACGGGTTTACTGCTTGCGTTTAGTCGGGACTTTTTTCAAACAATGAGTGAGCCTATACATTTTAATTTATGAGAAATTTCAGTCTTTAAATTGGCAAATTTGAATGGGCAACAGCAATCTTTAGCACAGAATTTAAGACAATATTCCCACATGCTAATTCCCTATGTGGACACGCACGCGCGCACACACACACACGCACTATCAGTGAATACACATCCGAACCGTAGCTGCTGGAAACAAGGCTTTAGACAAAGCTCCTATTTTGCGGCACATTGCAACCTTCCCTTATCACGTTGTGAACGGTAGTCAGATTGTACAAAATTATGTCCAACCAGACCCCTTTGGATCCACGGATTATGAGATTAAAGTGGACCACTGGGCAGTGCATCCCTTTCCCCTCATATTACTCGTATGATAATTGCCTAAACTGATTTGCACTTTCACAAAAGCTCATTGGTCTCTTTGTAGCACGAACAGGCCAGACGCAGCTCTTCTATCAATTGACAAACTGATTAATGCAGACTGAGAAGCAAATACGGATTCGGGAAAATAGCCACTTCCTGTCTGGAAAATGCCTCATATAGACTATTTGGAAACAACATTCTTTAGGCAACATGTTTAGCTTACATCAATAGGCCTACATTTTCTTGATAGGTTGCTGAAACATAAACATCAAATGTAGCTTACTGCTGTTGTCCAAAATTTATGTAAAAAAAAAAAATATATATTACAAATGCACGATAGGAGGAGACTGCAAAACAACCCCAGCCTACAATCTGCAGATTGTAGAAACAACTCAAGCCCACAAATGTGCTTTTAAAGCATCGCGCTCTTATTCCTATGTTCGATCAGTAGCTTTTCACAAAACTAAAATTCAGAACCATCCGAAACAAACGTTTTACCGCATTTCTATTATGGTCTGAGAATCATACTGATAAAACTTTATTGACAAAATATTGACAATTACATACTTCTTGGAAGTATAGTCTTTGATAAAATTGTAGCAAATATAACACAAACACAAATTATTTACATTCTGCTAAAATAAGATTCAACAGAAACATTATTTTGAGTGTCTTTATACACGGATTATGCTCAGTGCTAGAGGTTTTGCTGCCCAGGCGTTCTTGTCTCAGCTCTTCTATGGCAATTTTTGCTACCATTACGCTCGGAGATTCTGCACACATTCAATCGATCTTTCGGATCAAGGAATGTCCTGGATTGGTTAATTGAGGGTAACTTTATCTCTGAGATAGTAAACTTTAAATTTAGATCATCCGTTACATCTTGACAACATTAATGCAGCACTGCTACTTCGTCTCACAATCACTTTAACACGAGGATCAAAATTCAAGACGCCACATTTTTTAAAGGAAGAAACAACATCTTTTAAATGAAGACTTATTAAAGCAAAGATATGTTTATGGAAAGAAAGTGTCAAGTTAAATTACCTACCAAAATACTTTCGTCTACCATGCAATTCAAGTTTTACAAAAAAGTATTTTGGTATTTTGGTGTAGAAACTTAGTCTTTGTGCATACTGCCCATTAACATTTAATAAATAAATGTTTATGGCCAACTGGAGCTATGTTTTGTGTTGTGGAATAGTGGTCATTGATGCTGGGGAGGGAGAATGCGATAGGCTACCTCTTGAACACCTTGCCCTTGCAAAGTAGCCTAGAATTGGCTATTAACAGTTTCGTAGCAATGACAGTCACCAATTACATCTCAAACACTCAAGCTGCCAATCTCCGAAAAGCGAAAGGTGAACATTGCCTTTACCCTCTTTCAGTTTCTTTCTCTCTGTACACAGAATCCTTATCCGTGTCATCCTTTACGCCACGCTGCTGTCCCGGATTCAAATATTTCAAGTCTTTCAATCGTCTGATGTGACATCAATTTCCTCCGGGCTTCCTTGTTTGGTTGCCAGTCTCCATCGGTTTATATGATGCGTTCCCTTCTTTTTCTGTTGTGAATCCGAACCCTCTTCCTCCAGTTTCTGTCGCTTGAATTTAGTTCTTCTATTCTGGAACCAAACTTTCACCTATATAATATATATATAGACACTATTAGATAGGTATGACAAACATAGAAACTTGCAACAAGCAGTTAATTTTGAGGCACGCAATTTTAACAATTCTCAAATTATTAATCCACTATTTTCAAGAAGACAGAAAGCTTATGATAATTAGCGGACGACGCTTATAATCTCGGAGATTATAGCCTAGACTAAATTGATTGGTAAATGCAGGCAATCACTCGTGTCTTGGCTATGGCACACTACTGCTATCCACCGGCATTAATCACAGGGTAAAATAAAACGATCTTTAAGCAAGACATTTACAAGGAATGGTGCTATAGCATGTACGCGTAGAACAGACTAGTCTACCCGGTGAACCCCTGCATGGACCAACCAGGAAAACAATGCCCAATCGCTGGATAGACATGTCTGTTTCGAAATAGAATAATTCGCCAGCATTTTGACCAGACTGAAATCAGTAGGCCTATATCCTACGCACAATTTCGAATGGTTGGAACATTTGCAGTGTGTCAATTTTGTCATGGCTTTACCATTTACAAATTACCTCTTGAAGCAAGGCGTTTCAGTTCTACACCGACCCAGATCATTTGAACAAAACCACGGCAGGCCAACGGAATGGGTTGTTTAAGGGTTATAAAGAAACGCATTGTACTGTAGAGATTGTAGAGATAGGCTTAGGCTACATATTAGGCTAAATAAAACGTCTAGATTTTTGTGTTCAAATAATTTCTAGGCCTACATCAGCCAGTCATTGAGCTCACCGAGGCAGAGGACCTTGAACTTGGATTTGATCCAATTCCATTTAAGAGGAGCCGTATTCACTGTTGTGTTGCACAACATAATGACGTAAAACACAGACTAAATATTTCCGTAGGCCTACATATTGTTGATGGTTGTTGGCATAGTCCAGGCGTAGCCTACTGCACATAGGCCAGAACTCATGAGTGTCATTAACATGCAGCGCAATGCACATTTCTCTTGCCCCAATCTCACATAGCTTTTCAATGAAGAAAGTAGACTTGAACTTCTACAGATGGGCCTTTATACGCATAGAAATGGAAGAATTTAAATTTAGACGTCATTTAAATTTAGAAGTCATGTAGGCACCCTTTCTAATAGGCCTATATTATTTTACGCAGACGACGCCAATAAATTACTAATCTAGGTCTAAACTACAATATTAGACTTACAGTGTGTTGACTTGGAAGAAAAAGAAACGTGATAGTTTCACATACCCAACTAATTTTTCAACAAATATTCCACAGGCTACAATGTAAAGCGAAATACCACTTTTTTTTTATATAAATTAGTAAGTTAGGACTCTTGACGCCCTAAGACAAAACTTGGAAATAATGCACACTGCATGTTGGCTATGTCGACCTTATAGACAAGGCCTAGATCATGCGCTCCTCTTGACATTTCGTGGTAGGCCTACTGATCTATAGCCTGACAAATTTCTTGCCTAACCTCGTGAAAATGAAAGAAAACACTGTCTTACCTGAGTTTCTGTGAGGCTAAGGCTGTGCGCAAGCTGTTTTCGTTCAGCACCGACCACGTAATGGTTTTTTTCAAAGGCATGTTCGAGTCGCAAGAGCTGTGATGGTGAGAACGCAGTGCGAATTCTTTTGGGTTTTCGGGCCAGTGCGTTGTGCAAGAGGAAGCTTTCCGGACTCGTTTCATTGCCTGCAAATAAAGACGAAGTTCAGTAAATTATGATCAGTCGTGGCACGCTCAAATTCGAACATGCGTTCACCACAGAAACAATGAACTAGCGGGCAAATTAATATAAAACTGCAATGCCCAGCGGCCCACTGCTTAAATTGTCCAACAATTCGCCGTAGCCCATACAATTTAGAGTGAATTTGGCCTCAAGTTTTATGAAATAGAATAGCCTGGGGTACTAGGCCTACACTAGTAGCCTGGATAGTCAAGAGAGACGAATACAAACAAACAAAAAATAGCCTAAAACGCGTAGGCCTATATTGATTTTTTATTAGACTGTTAACATAGGCTATATCTGTCACAACCTGGGCTATTAGAGCATAAATACACTCTAATACTCTGGAGGCGACTGAAGTGCATAATAGGCTACTCCACAGCACATTAGGCTGGCTATACAACACCTTGCCATTTTTACAACCCTTGGAACTTTCTGTTATCTAGGTCTTTGCGATTGTTCCACTATTTCAAGCTGTAAAGCTATACAGTAGGCCCGCATTGGATAGTAGCCTGGATGCACAGCCTACAATTCTGAATCAAGTCATTTTACAGTTGTTCAGTGTCGTGTACATCAACCGCTGTGACTCTCAGGAAACAACATTTGCTGAAAATTAAGGCTTGCATTTAATACAATTGTCCTTCTCCAGTAAAATGCAAGACGAAATTACACGAAAACCATGGCCATTGGGAATAAGTAGGCTATTGGTAGACTACCGAATTCGCTAGTGTTCATTTCAAACTCCTGCAATTTGTAGGCCCGCTTTATTTGATCTGAGCCTAGGCAAATGTTAACTATAGCCTACCAGGTGCATATGGGTTATTTCACCACATAAAGTGTGAGTTATTTAAAGGCAAAACATGGAAAGGGGACTTTTTTGTCATATTCACAACGCCAATGAAATGCCACGATAACTGTACAAGTTGAATGATTTCATGAATTCAGTTTTAAGATTTGCTGAATTTACCTGTAGGTTACATGAAAAAATGGTACAAAATAGGCTGTTTATATAATACTATGCCTGTTTATGTTCTGTAGCGTGTAGCTTACTTGCCCCTGTGGAAGTCTATGAATAATAATAAAAACATTAGCGTCTGTGACTAGGTTGCCTATGCACAAATATGTAGCCTATTTATATTCTATTTTAAGTTCACGTTCAAAATATTTTAATCAAACCAGATAATCTCGTTGAGCGCAAATATTTTACTATTAGACTATGCCTAGGCTAGCCTACTAAAACAAATTAGGCATTCTATAGTCTAATGCTATTCAAGTCCAAAAGAACAAATATGAAGCAGATGTGTGCTACACATCGGCATCACGACCTTTGTCATGTTAATTTAAAAGGTAGACCACTCCATTTTATATTTAGGAATGAAAACTGCTCTTTTCGCCACAGCCTATAGTTTCTGGTACCGTGTGGAAATCAGCAGTAGGCTAATTAACCCCATTTTTATTTACTTTTGTTAAACAGTAATATTTGGCTAGCCGAAATGAAAGTTATTTCTCCAATGTGAGCAGAAATAAAAATGAAATGCAAACCTACCTTGAAATCTGTGACCCAAATATCTGTATCTATGTATCAACCATGGATAGAAAGTTGAGGGATCCCTTTGCTGGCTGGCAAAAAGAGGATGCGGGCCATGCGAAGATGAAAGCGGATGTGCTGCCAAAGCATGTGGAGGGGGAACAGGGTGGACCGAGACAGCGGAGTTTGGAGGATGGGAAACCGCCTCGGTAAATACCAGGTCCGGATTGGAATAGACGCCCCGGCCGCCGGAGTGAAAGCCGTTTAAAAAAGGGTTTATCTGACTCGAGTTTGCATAACTGAGAGCCGCTGGCCGTATGGGCTCCTCGGATCTCGACGACGGCAAAGGATTATCCTTTGCCACCAATGATTCTATAGTAAAACACCTCTTCGGTGTGGGCTGAAACATAGTGAAACCAGTCAATATTCTCCAGTTTAGTGAAAGCCGTGCCCGGGTTCCCGTTCAGAAATACTCCACACCCTAAAGTGAAGTTCTTACAACAATAAATAACTTTAAAATGGTGGACGCAGCCCTTTGAAACCCTCTGGAAAGAACACAAAACCGCGGCTTGTCAACTAAAAAAAGTAGTCAACGTCTCCAGACAATCCATGGATGCGATCGGTTCCCAGCCAGTTGTGTTAGAGATTTGTTAGTTCATGAGCCTAATTAGCGCCAGAGTCATATAAACAGCTTCCTCTGAAGCCTGTAATGGCTTGGTGATTGGTCGTTGCAACTCGCCTTAAGCTTGAGGGTAGAGTCTTTAAGTGCGTCAACAGAAACGAGCAGAGAGGCGGATTCAAGCTCAACGGAACGGATTCGTCCAGGACTGGAGCTGCGGGGGCATTTACATTAGCGCATCGAGGAGCTCAAGGTACCATGAAGGCTATTTATGTCCGACGACAGACCCTCAAGACAAATTCTCTTATAGGATTTGGCGAAAGCATTTGATTAATTTTTGCAGATCAAATCATAATTTAAATGACTATTTTTTATATTGCTTTGTTATAATCTATTGTTGCTTGCTCTAAATGTTGGCTTTGTGAGTGACTTATATTTGGATTATGAAGACTAGTCTACATATCGCAATGTAAGTCTTTATTTCGTATTAAAACTCAAGTGAATGGCACAAACGTATCCATCTTCTGTCTTTCTTGGCGATTTTTCTTTGCGCGTAATTTCTCGTGCAATCACATTTTCAGACTGTTTGGTAGCCTATTCCTAGACTATCTATAGGCGTAGACTCCTCTTTCCTTTTTGGACAGCAAATTATTGATATATTTCTGATGTTTGTCTAATGAAGGACGCATAGATGTTCTTATACATTAAATAGCTTAATCATGGACTTTGGCAAACTTGGCACATAGCCTAAGTAAAATGTCTTGGTGGTTGTGCAGTCTTATTTTAAACATATTCGCCATCACTACAAAGTCTTGTAATTGTCCATCAATAATGAGATAATAGTAGTAATGATAATTTTATGCGTGGCTGTGCATTTGGCCCTATGAGTAAATGGTAAGACAATGGGTATGCGGTAGTCTGAAAAACTGCCTTGCGCGCAGTTTTCGCCGTGATGTAATTTTCCTATTAAATGAACAGGCAATGAAAATTTATTATGGATTACTTTCGAAAGTAGACTACATTGTCACTGACACTCTTAAGCAATTCCAGAAACGTGAATGAGTCTAATTTTAAATCCTTACTGGGTGTGCCATGGAACAAGTCCAAAGGTGAAATTTCACAAGCCGTGGTGTCGCATTAGATAGAAATGATCTGAGATGAACCATTGTTGTAAAAGCCGACCTCTCACCATTTTTTTCATCATTTTCATAATTCTGTATGTCTGTTCAATACATGTATGACACAGGCTAATTGTTTTGGTCAGGTGTACTCATTGAAACCATAATCGTAGCCTACCTCAGGCCCCACTTCAACGTCTAAATAGTCGCGTCAAAATAGTTTAGACGCAAGCCATTAGGTCTGATAATATAATAACAACAACGATAACAACAACAGCAATAATTATATTATTCATAATGGTAATAATAATAATAATAATAATAATAATAATAATAATAATAATAATAATAATAATAATAATAACAACAACAACAACA
>JASCIP010000037.1:10194560-10208624 GCA_034783695.1 Sardinella gibbosa | reverse complement strand
ATGCATGCATGGATTACAAATTAAAGAGCCTAATGCCATTGCCTTAAGTTGCATGGCCGCTAACCCCATTTCCTTACCCCTAAAACTCTGATGCGCCTCTGGCATCACTGTAGCGTAGCCCACATTGGGAGTCTGTGGAGCACCAATAGAACAGGCTAGACAGGCTTTCTTGAACAGACAGTTTTATGTGGAGTGTCACCTCATCCAGACACCTCTGGCTCATGCTTGAGTGCAAATGGTAAGTGGCACGGCCAACCTTCTACTCATGACCCTTCCTACAAGACACGGAAGTTCAGCCGCAAGGTTGAAGGTCACGTCACAAGTGTCTTCAGTGAAGGTTTTCCTCATGAACAGGTTCAGTGTGCTTCCGATTTTCCGATTTGTTCAAACTTTCACAGAGGTGTTTTAGAGTAAGTTGGTAATCGTGCAATGAATTTATAATCTAATACACTCTAAATTTCTGCAGAGCTGAATACTGTGGGATGAAGATTTGAATGATATTTTGATCATCACTATAGACATAGATAACAATCTCAAAAGGTGAACAGTGTTTGAATGCTTTGTCTTTTGACTTCAGTTTGAGTAATTGACTGGAACTTTTCAAGCCCTGGTCTTGATCTTGTTTAATTAAACAGTATAATGTGTGCTGAGACTGGCTCCCAGCTCCGGGTCACGGATGTAGTGTCAGGGGAAGGGCTCTGATTTTGATCATTATTTTTAAGTAAGATGTCAATGAGGGGCTTTCTTGACACTCTCTGATGAAAAAGCGGGCGCAGAAAGGAACTGCCCCAAACTCAATGAGCCTTTAATCTCTTTGAGATTGCATCACATTTGGAGGGCCTCTGTGTTTTGTGGCCGTGTGCTACTGTAGGGTTGGCACTTTTTACAGGTGGGTTGGTTGCTGGCAAGTATTTGTTTATAAAACCCACTTGTTTTGGTACAATACTTGAACTAACTTCTTTTGAGCGAACAGTGTGAATCCATGCAAAGCCTTTTCCCAAAGTCCTTTTGAAGCCGCCAGGCCATTGAAAGAGGAGGAGAGGGGGATTAGCTTCTTCAGCAGCAGCGCATTTCCGAGGGAGCTGATTAGCTCGGCATTCATTGTTAAATGGAGCAAAGGGAGCCTGGAGAAGTGAATAGAGCCAAATAGGTGGGCCAGGACTAAAACAGCCACAGGAAGCCCTGTGCGGGCAACACCAAGTTTTCCCAACATTTTTTTTTTCTCTTTTCCCATGATGGTAGAGTGAAAAAGGAGATTAGCATCCAAAATTAGAGGGCAGGATGATTTGAGGGCAACTAGGTTCATGTTTACCCTCTGTCTCGACGGAGTTAATTAAACCAGTATTAAACAGTAAAGAAGCAAGCAAGAGCCAAGGCTTTGAGAGTTCTTTAAAGAATACAATGACATAAAAAGAAGGCATTTGTAAAGGTGAAATTGAGAAAGGTGTGAAAAAGAAGTATGATAATTAAACATTTCTTCCCTAATTGTTTCTCTGCCCCAGGTTTATCTGATAGTAAAATGAACAATGCAAACATTATTTTGTACAGATTGCACAGATGATCCATGTACATCTGTTTATCATGCCTTAAAAAACAAACATAGCCTACATTTATTTATTTTGTTTAATTCTGAGTTGTAAAGCATCTGATTTATAAAAATGTTCACATTGTCATGTGAATAATTTTTAACTCCAGGATTAATATTGAATAGGTTTATTCAATTGTTTTGGATTGTTGATATTATATAAGGACTAAAAACTAATTAAACAAAAACAAACCATTACAGACTGTGCAATAAATTAACAAAGTGCTTAATTTACAATTAAATACAGACTCCGGTGGGATATGTAACTTTTATCTCTCCATTCCTCTCTGGTTATTTATGCGAAATGGAAGCATTTTTTTAATTCATCTGGTTCATAGTTTGGTTTATTTGTGTGATCTTATAAAAGTATTCCACGTAGAGGGAGAATTCCCAGAATCCTAGAAGTGTTCCCACATTTCAAATGTAACTTGGGTCTTAAAAAAAGTACAAAAATAGTATTTAAATATATTCAGATAGCGGTATCTATAAACATCTAATTTGCAGTGTCTCTTGTATTTATACAAAGCTCTCCAATATGTCTAAGGGTTATATTCTCCAGTATTTCCTTTTGACAAAACTTCCTTTTCGTCATCACCATTTTTTTTGTGAAATATACAAGGGATACTATCATAGAGGAAACCAAAATGGATTGCTGTGTGAAAACCTTTGTGGCGGTAGGCGTCTTGCAGTGGTTAGTGCGTTTTTTTGAGCCTGAGATTTTTCCTTTGGCTGCTGCTCCCGCTCTTGGCCTTCTTTCCTTTCTTCACACAGTAGTATTTGGTGACGGTCTTGCGGCACTGGTCGCACTTGACCGCGCAGCACCAGTGAAACTTGCAGTTGCAGCTGGACACCATGTCAGCCCTGCGCTCCTCCACTGCCAGGCCGCACTCGCCGCAGAGCCGCCTGCAGCTGCGCTTCTCCCACCTGCTCAGGCTCTTCCCCTTGCGGACGCACTCGCGGCCCTCGGTGCCCGGCAGGCCCAAGGTCTTATTCTCCAGGCAGTAGTCGGGCGAGTCCTCCAGGTGGACCAGCTCCTTGCGGGAGATGGAGCTGAAGGTCTCGGCGATGGCCCTGCGGCTGGCCGCACTGTTGCCTGCCCCCCTGAGCAGGTCCACCTTCAGGGCCTTCTGATACTTCTCCTTCAGATAGTTGCCCACCTCGCGGAACTCCGGCAGCTGCAACCAGCAGGTCTGAGTGGTGCAGCTACCAGAGACCCCGTGGCATTTACACGTCCTCTGCATGGTGCCTTTCACAGCCTGGTTAAACCAAACAAAGTATTTTAGAAAGGACAGAGCCAGCATGGCATGCAAATAGATTCTCCCCCCCCTTTCCATTCGTGTAATTACGAGAATAGAAATATATGTGAACGACTGTTTTCCATGGGTCCTTTTGCTTTTATGTCAATGTTTGATTTTTAGTTGCATGCATTTTGCTTTACAAAGACGGCTTCCTACTGAGCGTATGGCTCGAAACTGAAAAAGAGGATGAATTCAAGATGTGAAAGACGGCCAAGTTCAAGGTTCAATTCTCCAGCTCTCCAGCTTTTGTGCCCACTCAATATGTCCTGACTTTGGTGGTTCTAAGCAGCTGTCACTTGAAAAAGGACATTTCTTTTCATAGACTAGACCATTTTCACTGAAGGTGAGTAAGTATCAAGGATTCACATTGAGTTGGATTGTTCTGCTGTGGAAAGGGGCGTATTTATTTAGTATAACCATTGTCAACATGTTTTCAACTAGGAGTGGACCCAATTGGAATTCTATTGAGGAGGAAATGAAAAAGGGTCTCTTTCGGGCATTTTTTTCTGTTACAATGATGCTCCAGGTGCCATGGCGATCTGACAAAAACTGCGGAGGCAGCGCCCAGTAGCAAAAACAAAGAGCACTTCAGCTGCATAGTCATGATCCCCTGGGTTTCTCAAGTGAAACAAAGGCCAACATAAATGTAAGAACCTTATTGCAAGAATAAAACTAAACACTTGTTTGGGAACAACATTATACAGAAGCTTTGCCATGTGTGGCCCCTTAGGTCTTCTAATTAAGCTTGCACCACTGATCCCAAGAATCTTGAGTTGAGGTCGCATCATAAAAGACATTCAGGAGGGGTAAATAGGAAGGCCTTCTGGTACAGCGCACACACTGTGATTAAGACGAGTGGCACCTTGCGTGTAACAGACTGAATAAAACTCTTGGGTGGTAGGCTATAATTCAGCACAGAAAACATGATTCAAAGGACACTATACATTCTGTTGGTGGCCAAGTGAGATTCCTGAGACTATGGCCCCACTGCTGACGAAGTTCTTACAGCCTTTCCTTTCGAATCACCTCCCCAACATTCAGTCTATGAAGCTAGAGGACAGCCAACGCCTGTGTGTTCTCACAAGATTTTTAGAAATATGAAAAAACTTGCCCTGCGTCCAGCTTCGTTGTTGTGTAGATTCATTGCTGCTCGCGCATCCTGCCCCGTCTCCAAGGCATCAACAAACTGTTTGGAGATGGCCTCTCCGAAGCTGACGTTATCACTGCAACCTCCCCACAGCCAGCCCTGCCCTCCTGCATGTCAGTGGCACAAAGTCCATAGTTTACATCTTATTCAGTTCGTTTCTTAGATTAAACCACTCAAAACAAGCAACAAAAGAGAATTTTCATCATTTTAGATTTTAAGAGATGATGACTATCTTAGATGTTTCATTCTTGCGTTCATTTGAAGTACATGGCCTGTCTCACGCAGAATGCCGATTAGCTTGCTTACCTCGTTGACCGTTTCTTGTGTCATCACAGCCACAGTTGTCAAAGTCACCAAGGCTGCAGTTTCGCGTAAGTGTGTACATAACACCTGCAGAACTGATTGCATGGACAAACGCTGTTTCCCTGTTTGCTGTGAAAGAATTTTTCAATGTTAACACCAGATTTATAATTTTTTTATAGGCCTATATAACTGCATGAACAGTAATTCACATGTTTATCCCCCCTCTCTGACAACTTGCAATCTTTCAGACATTGCAGTTAGATTGAATAAAGAGACCAGCAGCCAAAGATGCAGCTGATGAGAAAGTGTCCAATTAGAGGGCAGGTCAGCTCTGAACTGAGACAGGTTCCCTCTGGCCTCAGTGGCACTCCAGGAATGCCCTCCAAGGAGCCCTTTGACCCCAGCCCTTATCTTCTGACCAGGCGTCTAGTTCACACTCCACGCCTCTTTCATAGCCCTGACGTGCCTCTGCTTTCTTTTTTTTTTTAGCCTAAGAGAATTAACCAGCAATATCCACAATTGTTTTGTTGTTTGTAAACTATATCAGTCTCCTTTGCAGTTGTTATTGGATTAACTCGACTTATGTTACATGTGTTCAAATCGCTGCAAATGCCACATATTGGTATTTTTTTTCCCCCTAGATGTGACAAAATATCCAATGCCTTCACTTTTTCCAGATGGCTGAGCCTTTGACTAAAAGCTATCCCTGAGAGACAGACAGCCCTCAGTCCGAGCAATAAAGTGAGTGAGTGAGTGAGTGAGGGAGGGAATGGTATGATAATCCTGCATGCAAGCTTAGGTGCATATTAATGGCAGAGCATGTGTTTGCTTGCTCTTGTCTCACCGCTCCTGAGGCCACTGTGAGTGGCCAGCTGAAGGGCTCTCTCCGGACAGTTCCAGCGCTCCCAGGCAAACTGATACTTGCACTCCTCAATCCCACTCTGCGCCCCTGCAGCCACACTGCTGGAGTAGATGAGGTAGGCCTGGAGGGAAGGGAGGAGGAGGAGGAATCACAGGGGGATCACAAGAGCCCTTTGCTTTTTGTAGCAACAGAGTTTTGTTAGAGATACCGTTTGTAGCCTTTTCTTTGACAAAATAAATAAATAAACAAACACAAAATAAAACACTAGCTATATATGCCACAAAAGCAACAAATAGATGTTTACCTAACTCTCTGTTTGACCAAACAACATTTGAGGATCACAGTTTTTATTTTATTTGTTTTTTTTTTCTTTTCTTTTCATTTTTTTGTCATTCATTTTCATAATTACAAAATTGCTGTTGCTAACCTAAAGGTTTTGTTTATACATTTACAAAAAAATATTTTATTATTTTTTTTATTGCTTTGCTGCTGCTTGCGCTGAATCAAGAGTCCACATATCAAGAGTTCTGTTTCAGCTTAAGTGCCAGGTTGCTTGTTGAGCCTGAAAGATATATCCTAATATGTCTCAAGTGGCCTTGGATGGACTGAACCTAAAGCTTATTCAATGTTGTCTGGCTTGCTAATGATGGCCACCCACCAGAGGACACTTGGCTTGCCACTCTCCAACTCCCAAGTTAAGGCTAAGGAATGATTTCAAGTATGCTTATATGGACAGACCCAGTCTAAAGCAATCCTGCATGGTCTTGCTCTTTCAAAAGTGAATATGATTTATATTCCAGAAGAGAGCGTTGGGTCTTATAGTTTGGACACATGGGGTGAGGCTGGGACCAGGAGGTCAGATAACACAGCTCTGGTTTGTGGATGAGCATCAAGCTCAAAGGAAATCATCTAAACTCAAATGTGTGAAGCAGCCTGGAGGATGTATTAGATAAAGATCATCAGAGAAGATCAAAAGAAGGTTTGCTTACCTTTGGGCCAGTCATCAGAAAATTATTCACTGACCTGGAAGACAGAGCAGCCCATTAACTCAGAGTAGAAAAATGTTTCTCATCCATCCCCAAACAGCTATACAGCAGTGACTATGCAAAACACCAGTCTGTTTTAATAGCCACTATCTGGCATTTCACTTTTACCCTTCTCTTGTCAAATGTAGGCTCCAGTTTAGAGAATGTCTCGAAAACATGAAGTAATCAGATTAAAAAACTGAACGTTTTACTCATGCAAGAAAAGGGAAATTTGACAGAAAATAGCCAAAATTGGCACATGAATAATTTACACACATTATTTAGCACATTATTTCAGTAAAATATCAACAAAAATGAAAACTCAAACGTAATCATTCTCATAATAGGCCTACAAATCAACAAATAGGCTACAATAATTTATCACCACATAAAAGCGTAATATAAAAAAGCATAGCGCCTAAAGATCAAATCAAATCATTTACCGTTTGAGTAATTATGGTATACCAACAAACTAAAACTTACTGTAAAACAGTGAAGTCAAATAGTTACAAAATCATAGAGAATTTATTTTACTTACCAGGTGTAGCAGCACCTCATGTGAGTCATCAAAATGAAAATGTAGTAGCAGACTTCCAAATGCATGAGCATCCTGAGATTCGGGAATTCGTATAGCCAATATGTGCAGGAAAGCCAAGCGCTCTGCAAGAGGGATATATAGGCTACCTACATGCAGATCTCAGGAAGCTGAGGGGCTCATGTGGGAACCAAGGGGGGTTCTGAAATGGAGCTGCTCTCATCCCAACAAGAGATTATCTGCTTAATTAAAGATTTTCCCCTTCTTACTCCTTCAGCCAATCAGGTCTACTATAGCAAGGAGAGTTTGAAATGATCAAAAGGGCACCCTGGGTTTCCAGAAGAGAAATAGCTGGGAAGCATTCATTCCCTGTTAACAGTTCAATTAAATTGGTATGAAACTGGAACTGTTAGGCCTACCGACCTCTACTCGTACGGTTTTTTTAGCATATTAGCCAATGTCCAGAAAGAATATTGTCAGAAAATCAAAATAGTTTAGATTACAGCAAGTTTGTGGAACTATGAAAAAATCATCACATTGATAGACAGCTTTGTCAAGATCCCTACGAACATATCTTTAAACTACTTGAAATTTAATTTCACTTTAAAACATTTCAGTTTTTCTATTGTTACCAACGCAGGCATTTTAACATTTAATATAGCATCATGCACAATGAGTCATAGCCGTTTTTAGAAAGGCTATCATGGCCTGTCGCATCTTGAGCGAAATTCCATTTTGAGTAAATTAGAACGCAATCCATGGAACGGAAATTTAATAGACCGAGATAGGATCAAAATTGTCAACCAATTGTCTCACTATTATTATTATTATTATTATTATTATTATTATTATTATTACAGATTGATTATTTAGGCTTAGGTTCTCAGTCTTGGGATAATGCAACACAACGGAACAACATAAAATTGCCATAGCCATAACAATTTAAATTCTGACAGTAAGGCTTTAATAGAATTATATAACGTGTGTTATCAGCACTGACGCGACAAGAATGCTTGTTTGCATTTCTAATCTAGATGTTAAATATCAAATAGCCTAACGTATATTCAAGTGCCATTTGCCTTTTTTGTGGTTGCCACAGTCTGACCTTTTACCACGTTTGAGCATTTGTTTCTTTGACATTCGCCTGTCTTCTTTTGTGCAAATTAGGATTAAGAGAAAGTTATTTGCGAGGTTCTGCGGGATGTTTTTGGATTAAGTCTTTGAGATTCACCAGTTGACAAAAAATCAAACGTAGATCCGCCAGTAACCACGGGGATCACGGCCATTCGAATTTCAATTAATTTAAATGGATCTCCAAAAACTTCACAAGTAGGCTATCTGTTTTGCATTTAGACTTCAGTCCCTGTTACCAGACGTGCCTCCTGGTTTTTCCCATGTTCTAGGGCGCATCTATACAAATGAAGAGTAGCCTACACATTTTGAAAAAAAAGTGTTCTGTTTGTTGCTCACACATTTTTGCTTACAGAATTTGTTCCAAAACACACAAGCCCAGTAAGACAC
The DNA here is from genome assembly GCA_034783695.1 of Sardinella gibbosa. NCBI lineage: Eukaryota > Metazoa > Chordata > Actinopteri > Clupeiformes > Clupeidae > Sardinella > Sardinella gibbosa. Next base: position 10,200,348 of record JASCIP010000037.1, on the reverse strand, counting down.
ATATTGGAGATGAATTCATGAGTCTTTTGTTACTGTGAAAACTAATTCTGAACAAAAACCTAATCTGAAGAAAAAATGGTATTCAGGCAACAAAATGATAGAGACTACACCTACAATTATTCTTTCAAATTAGCAGCAACACACTCATCCATTAAAACATGTTGTCTTCATCATGGAGTCTGTGGAAGAGTAGGCTAGGCTGTTCATATCAATTCAGAAACACATCACCACGTTCTTACAACAAAATGAAATGAACAGTAAACAGTCAACACTGAATGGACACAACATAATAATCAAAACAGCATAATGGGAAAAGAAGGGTTTATTGTGGAGGGTTGCAAGCAGTGGGGTGGATCTTTTAAGCATGTCGCCTTTTGAAAGGATTGGGCCGCATCACTTCATCTACCACATTATCTGTCTCGGAAAATATCATTTGGACTTGGACTTGGACTGACTCCTCCTCCGTGTCTTTACATTCCCCTATGCAGATAGCCTATATGATTTGGTGGTAAAATGGAGAATTCTATGGGGCAATGATGACTTGCATTGACAACAACCCCCAACCACAAACACCACCACCACCACCACTCTTTGCTCTTATCCCTTCCTTCATGTCTCCTCTTCCTCTTCCTGTGCACTAAAGGTGAATTTACCTGAGGTCTATTTGCGGTGGAATTTTATAAAGCTCAAAATGATGTTTAATGATATTTCAATCTTCAGATTAGGCTACCTGAAGAGTGCTCATTCATTAAATAATTTATCATTTGTAAATGTAAATGAGCTGCCAGCTGTAGAATGGTGAAGTTATTAAACTTATTAGAGTAAAGCTTTTTTTTTTTAATTTTGTCATTTTTGGCTTGATGTCATAGAGTAGTAGGGCATAAAGGATTATTATTGTTCTTGCTTAACAGTGTTTTTAAATGAGCTGTAAGTTTATCATCCCTTTCTAAATAGGTCTTTATATACACATATACACATGACCACTCAAAACTTTGGGATCTCTTGGCTATTTTCTTAGTTTTCCAAAAATGATGAAATTGGTGTGAATAAAAAATATTGCAAAGGAACAACATAGGAAGTTCTTGTTATAGGAGATTACGTTTTCACCGGCCTTGGTTTGTCTCTCTGTTTGTCTGTCTGTACAAAATAATTCAAAAAGTACGGCACAGATTTGGATGAAATTTTCAGCAACATGGGTTTTAGAACAAGGAAGAGATGATTCCATTATGGTGGTGATACGGAACACCATCTGGATTGTGTAGTTCTTCAGTGGCCCCATATTGCCTTGGCGGAGGTTGGTGTTTTCTGAGTGCTTTTAGAAATATAGTTAATGAAGGATTTTGTTTGAAATTATGAATGTTCTTCAAACTTTGCTTCCATTTGAAAAGTCGCATTTTGCCAGAATTAGAGAGTCATCTCTCATTTGTTAGATACAGAAAACTGCAAGAAATGCTCTTAACATCATCAATCAAGCATTACAATCTTGGGATGCTCTGGAGGTGATAAAATTGGAGGTTTGTACATAGGCAAGATTTCTGGGCACCTTGAGGAAACAAAAATATCTAAGAATTTTCAAAGCCATACTACCCTGTAGACAGCACATGATTGAGCCAAATTAATCCTACAACATAATACGCTTGTACAAACTATTTCAGCAACATTGAAAAAAGAAAAATCAGCCAACCTGAATTTTAACAGCTGGAAGAATTCTGAGCGCAGTGGCCACAACAGTTTCTTTATATGAATATTACAGGTATTTTGTGGGAAAAAAATCTGACTCTATGCTATGGAAGGAAAGCCCATTGAGTTCTTTATCTTGAGGGAGATGCTCTTTGCATGGGGTGTAATTTTATCGGATTACCTGGAGAATCTGACAGCTAGAATGCTAAATATCCTCAGACTATGATTGCTACAAATGGTGTCTTTTTTAAAAAAAAAAAAGAAAAAGAAAGAAAAAAGGTACTTAGTAATATTCATCATATCAAGTATATAAAGTATTATCTAACAAGAATTGTAGCCTATGTCTTGTTCTACTTCAATTCTATATAAATGTTTAGATTTTCACATTTTGAGCCAATTCTTTGCTGGATGATCTTAATTATCTGTATTGTTTATCCCACAGCACTCCCTTTATACTTCTCTGCCACAAGATGGCGCCAACTTACCAAGTGAAACAGTAACTGCACAGTTAAGGTGAAGAAATTTATTGAGGGTAAACAGTTAATGGTATCATAGCAAAAAGTCACAGCACAAGTTTTACAGATTTACATGTAAAAATTGTTTATTTTTGGTACTAACAATGAACACAATCCTTCAAAATATGCCAGTTATTAAGGCATTCAGAACCCAGAGGCCAACACTATAAAAAATAGGCTCTTAAAGGAAAAAAAAAAAATGATACAAAAGTAACAAACCCATTTCTTCAACTCAGAAACTACCATTCGCTATCACTGCGTCAGGATAACAATGTGGTCCATAAAATGTAAGGGTGTGATGTAGGCTTACACCAACACCCCAACAAAAGCAGTATCATCTCATCTGTGCCAGCCTTCACCTGCACTAATTAAGACATTTGGTAATGTAGAAATCATTTGGCCTGGCATAAAGCCAAGGTCCTTTCTGGTGGACATGATGCATTCCTGTTACAGCTATTAAAATATTTAGGCATCTATGTTATTTGATAAGGCATCACAATGTTCTTATATTGACAAACAATGAACTTTTTTCAATGTTTATCTCCCTGTGGGACAGACAGCATCCCTTTGAGTAAAGGAGTCTGTAAATGTTAAAGAAATATTTCCGTATTCAAATGTCCCATTCTGTTTTTGATTTGACCATCATGACAGTGTGATAAATGCACCTTGACAGAAGTCAGTTCAGATCTGATCATTTAGTATTGTGCTTGAATCAGATACAATCCATATTGAGAGGTATGTATTGTGCAATGTATCAATAAATTAATCCCAATCTTCCACCAATAACAAACAGACTAAGAGCACCAAGTAAATGGCATGAATGAGCTTGCAGCACATTCTTCCTCTTTGAATATAGAACATGTATGTTTGTTAACTGGTGCAATGGTTGAGGAAAGAAAGAGAAAATAAATCCAACACAACTTATAATATTGAAAAGAGATACTTGTCCAGTAATTCCTTATTTGTGGATGATGTAAAGGATTAATTAAATCCAAACCAGTATCACACCATTATCCAATAAGGGTAATAAATGACACTATACGCAAAGCTTATCGATGTTAAGCTTCACATGCAAAGCTACTGTTCTGCCACAACATTTCAAAGTGCCACGAAAATGATTAATAGCACATATATGTTAATGTCTATGTTGCATAGCATTTGAACGACATAAATAACCACTTGAATGCTTAATGAGAAAGTGCCATTTCCACAGAGTGGAGCTGAAACATCAGTGTCACTTTCAGACTCTTAACCGCTAAGTCTCTCCAGGGCTAGACTTGGAGACACACCTTTCCATGAGCCACTCGCACTACCCACCTTAATGCAATATCAATAAGAATAATCCTATTATCAGTATTAGTTCGCAGGGCTCACTTTTTTTTTTTTTTAAACCCACAAAAGATTTGGAGACATTACAATGCATTTTTTGCATCTCGTTCACAAACTCTTTGAATCGATTCTCACATGGGTTTTGGCCTGTTGTGACTGCATAGGAGCTTTGAAATCTGAGAATGGCTCAGCCAGTCTTATGACTGCCATCCCCAGTGCGCTGAATGCGAGCCGTGACTATCTCTGGGGATGCCCGCTTGCAGTCCCTCGCCAGGCCTAAGGAGCACATGATGTCAATAAAGGTAGTGGTAAAGTTGAGCTTGCTGCCAAACTCACTTGTTGCATAGTCAAAGGGAAATGTGTGATGGTAGTTATGAAAGCCTTCCCCTGAAAATCAAACAGAAAACGTACCGTATGGTTATTCAAAAAGTATACATTTGTTTACAGACAATAAAACTTTCACAGTTACATTTAACTGTTTTTGTAAGAAGATATTCTAGGATATTTTCATTCAACTTTCAGCAAAAGAGGGGTATTAATTCATCAACACAACAGTATTGAAGATTTATCCTGGGGGGATATCATGTAATCATGTATAGTTAAATTTCTATATGCATGCACTAAAACAACATAGGGAATGCTATTATTGCCATACCTATTGCACTGAAAGCCACAAACTTGTTCTCCCTGGGGTTGATGTGTTGGTCATAGGGCCTCATTCCCCACAGGTGGGCTGCACTATTCACCAACCATGTGGCATTGAGCACAATGGTGTACCTCAGGAGGCCAGGGACAAAGTAGCCCACCCAAAGAGATTCACCCCAGAGGTACCAAGGCACAAACATGGGAAGGCCGAAGCACAGCAGCAGCACGGACAGCTTATAGTGCCTGGAGAGGAGGGGGAAAGGACAGCAAATGAGACATTTCATAGATATCTATAGATAGATATCCATAGATATCTATGTTCAGGCATGACTGAACAGGCTTCCCTGTCCAAAGAAAAGGACTAAATGACAGTATTGCTGACTATCTCATCAGACACTGCAGACTACAGACCTAAAGCACAGCCGCTTCGCACGTTTCTTACTGAAAAGAGAACACTGGGGAAATGTATTGTGATAAAAATCTGAGATTCTTATCAAAAAAACGTGCCTCTATTCAAACTGGTCCACACAACCCTGAGTATGACGCCAACACACCAGGAAGTAGCTCAATGCACATTTAACATCCAGCTGTAGTAGGCTGCTGAACCGTCAGTCACCAGTTGTAGTGTCAAATGAATTATGTTTTGATGACTGCTGACATCAGCCGGGCTAATCCCCTTTCCCTGTGAGGTCTAAACCCAGCCCCAGTGAGTCTATAGGCCCACATGGGCCAGGCTCCAACAGCACAAGCAATGTGACAAAGCACTGGCCTCTGAATGCCTGTGGGCTGATCTCGACTCTGGCACGGCTGTGATAAGCCTTATCAGTAAATCAGAATGTGAGGTGCACGCTGACCCGGACAACCATGTCCTCTGCAATGAGATCAAAAATAAGGCTCTCACATGTGTTCTCTCACTCCAAGAACTCTCATAGCCAAAGCCATATATACTCAACTTCTTTTTACAAACACAAAATCTTTTTACACACATAGTATTCCGCAGATTCCTGCCACGCTTACGCAATACTCACTTTCTTTGGAACATGACAACTCCATCTGATTTCAGATCGTGAAGGTCCAGCTTGCGTCCCTTCTCAATCACGTCTGGATGCTTCCGGACTAAGAGCCAACCAATATGTGCAAAGAAGAAGCCCCTGACAGCGTTGTGAGGGTCTGCATCAGTCTCTGAGAACTTGTGGTGGACCCGGTGGTCTCTGGCCCACTCATAGATGTCATTCTGAATGGTTAAGCACATCAGGCATGTACTGTGTACTGTAAAAAGTCTTCCTTTCCCAAAGTCAAAGTACAGTGTCGATGAATCAATACATCAAACTATTTCAATTATTAGGATCTGATGTACACCGTCACCATAATTTGATGTTGTGTAAACCAAACTTGTTTACAATACCTGAAAGGCCATAGAATTCCCCATAGCCAGGAAGATGCGTAACGGTAGAGAGGCTTTGTATGACCTGTGACTCCAGAGTCGATGAGCCCCTGCAGTCACTCCCAGAGCGCTGATCATGAAGCACACACCCGCTAAAGGAAGGAGGGGGGGGGGGGTATTCACATCTTACCCACATGTTCGGTCTCAACATAGCCGTCCCGTGGACGTTTTTGTC